>WYDF02257219.1:0-15824 GCA_009867245.2 Adranes taylori
TGTTTTTGGCTTGAAATCACGAGATAGATATTTCACTTTTTTGTATAGTTCATGTGTATTGTTCTGGATCGCATGGTATTCTATTTCTATGCAAACATTGTATATATATTGGTTTTTGTCCCTGCGTGATTCCGTTTTTCCGTTTTTATTTGTACTAAGTGTACTACGCCCTAATTCCTTCCGCGGAAGTGTGGAATACGGTTCTGATTGAAGGTATTCCACAATAATGAATGAAAGTACTTAACATTTCTGTTTGCCATAGTACGAGATAAGACATTAAGTGAGAGTCTAGATAGTAGTATTGGACTATATCTAGGGGAAAAATAGTGAGAAATACTTATAGTAATTTTGGTAGAGAGCTATGAGAAATCCAATTGGGGAAACCTATAAAACCCCATGCAGAAGACTTGAAAAGGAGAGTCAAAAACAAAATTTTCGTATTAAAATTAAAACGAGGAACCGCTGTCGTTGGTAGTGATTGAAAATTAAAGGTTTTTTTTTTAAAAGGAATGATTAATTAATTAATTTTAATTTATAGAATTAAGATTGGAGAAAATTGTTAAGTTTTATGAAGTATATTTACAGTTAGTGTTTTTCACTGAGTTTATTATCACAAAGAATTTCTAGGAAATAATGTCTGCCCATATGTAAGTGTCTATGTTGATTCATTTTTTGTTGAATCAACTTAGTACTTTTATTTCTGATTTATTGTGTCCTTATTGCAACGATTAATACATTTTTAATTTATTAAACATTAATGAGTGATCATTTTGTGTTTACTAACATTGATTTATTTTATTCTCACTTGTAGTTTTAATGAGTTAATTTCCATTATATTGACTAATTTATTTCTGCATTTTAAGTAATCAACAGTTACGCACGCCATAAGATTCCAATTTAAACAGATGGATTAAGTTCGTTAAGCCCGCTTGTGCATTACTTCAGTCATCTGAATATTCGCGTCCAAAATTCAACGTGACAATATGTTTTATGTATAAAAACAGTTCAATATATAGAAAATAGAATCGGTCCAGCTTCTATATGATTTTTCTATTAAACAACATTTTTTATAGCGTAGCATATAACAAAATGCTAACTTTTAAACATAGTCACCGGGAAGTTATATTCCGTTTGTTTATACACATTTATTACATTTTATTAAGGATTCTGCTAACATGAGGATATGAAACTACCTTGGCCCAATTCATTATATTAGGTTATAAAACGTTTTTCTGTTCCAGCACATTAAGTAGATAAAGCCATATAAATTTGATAGCATGATATTTTATACATGTCTCTTGAAGTGAAAAATAACCGAAAAAGTCGAGTTGAGTCCCAAAACTATCATGCCAATTTTCGTATGACTCAATTGGGTCCCACTTGAAGTCGCATTGGATTTACAGCATCAATAGTTGATTCAAACTGAACTTCTAGTTATTTTTTATAATTTAAAGTTGGCAGTGTTGCCGCTGTTACATGTAATTAAATTTTTAAAAAATATTCGTGTATTCTGTATATGTTGAATTACTTTATGAAAAAGAAAATTGATCAAAAAATTTATTTCTACTGAAACTCATCAAGCGTATTCATTTTTGCGTTATAAACCCATTAGGAAGCATTATTATTATTACTATTGTTATAGGGGACAAGAGGATAACCCCAAACACGTCAACCTAAAAGATCTTTTGTAGCAAGCCCCTGTTTGTCGTTTAAAACAGTCTCAGTTCGTTCAAAAGCTTTATGATTGTATTCGGGTGTTGTTCCCTGATGTTCGCGGTATTTACTGTCATGCCCCCTAACTATCTTTGTCTGCAGCTCGATGCTGCCTAACATTCACATATAATGTGCTTTTCCGTTTCTGCCTTATCATTGCATAATCGACATGTTGGGCTCTCAACCTTACCAGTTTCATGCATATGGTAGGTTAAAGAACAATGCCCCGGAAGAAAGCATGCCGAGACTGCTGAGATTGAATATTTTGGTGTTCACCTCAGATGTCAGGTCTATAAAGGCCTTTGAATGGTCCTGACCAGTATTTGGTTCTGGCTTTATATTCACATTGTCTTAATAACCGCTTCCTGTGTTCTTGAGTTAGACCACAAGACGGATCGGGGCCTATTAGATTACTCTTTGCCTATTATCTGGCTAGCTTGTCCGCTATGTAATTGCCCTCGATTGGTTATGTCCTGCCAGCTCTTTCAGATGCGTTAGGCAGTCCTACAGTAGCTTAGACTCACAGGTTTTAGCCCCTAATGGCTTCAGCGCTGCTTGACTATCAGTGTGTATATTGATATTAGCCGCTTTCATACTTTTTTGCATGACTTATAGAGCAGAGTTTTCAATGCCTACTATTTGAGCCTATAGGATAGAGGTGTGTGTATCCAGAGAAATCACTTTACTTTAGCGCCATGCACTTCAACCACTATCCAGTTTACAACCATCTGAATACCATTTAAACGCACCTTTGCCATATGAAAGTCCATTTTCCCAGGCATCCTTGATATGAACGGTAAACTACAAATCATTGTTCAATGTTCAAATTATGTATTTACATACAGTCACTGAAATTAGATTAATTTAATAGTTAAATGGTTTAAAATAACGTTAAGTAACCTTACGAAATAACTAACAATGCCCAATTAGATTAAACATATTAACTATTTAAGTTACTCCAATTTGTTTAAAAATATTTCAATTATTAAGTTAGACCACCATATTTTGGTAAACTATATCTAATCATCTTTTGAGATATTAAGTGACATGTCATCCCATCTGCAATCTTAAAGCCGCCCTCTTCACTAGTAGGTGCATGGGAAGTAATTCTGTGAGAGCGTCCTATGCAGCAGTGGGAGAGGTAGACATTAGCCCAGTGATGCTAAGACATGCAGTTCTTGTAGTATGCTCTGTATCTTCTGCTGTTTTACTTTAGGCCACCATAACTCCGTCCAATATAATGGGTCTTACAATTGCTGTATAGTTTTCCAGTTTTGCAGTATTGTATTGATTCACTCAATTGCCGGTACCGGAAAACGCTTATTGTGTGCTGCTGCCTCTTTTGTTTCATTCGAGGTGTTATCAAAAGCTCCTCTATGTCAAGAAAAGCAGAGAGTGCTATTTGCTTTGTCTCCACCAATTTCTTTATTTTATCCCTTAGGGTATATAAGGCCGTATTGGTTCACTTGGCCTTTTGGTAGGGAAATTGGTGAGGGTGGAATGGTACTTTACTTAGGATTTCTTCTCTTCGAAACTGATCCCGCACCTTTCCATTCCCATCAGTATAAACGAAGTTAAGCTGAGACTGTAGCTAAGGCTGCCGCTCCTCGCCTCGTACCATCTCCGGACGCATGGAATTAGTCTATGTGTCAATCTGCCTTTAGTGCTGCTGTCCCATTCTACTTACCAATTGCTCAATGTGTCGGGGCGCTCTTGTTTTGGGGCTACTTTACGTGCGTAAGACCTCGCCCCTTCTGCAGCCAGGAGTTTTATCGGCACGGTACCTGTAATAACGTTCAAGGCGTCCCGGGATACTATCCGGTAGGCGCATGCAACACCCAAGAGGGCTACGCGCTGCGTTTTTTCTAGTATCCCTGCAGGCCTCATCATGTTTAGTGCCTCTATCCAGATTGGCGCCTCGTACCGAGATCCGAGAGCCGTACCCTCAACCACACTGTACAATAGTTTCTTACTGCCGGTACCTGAGCCACCCAGTCTTGGCTTTAACCTAGAAAGCTGAGAGCTTATTGGGCTAGCCTTGTCAGCGGCATACTTCACATGTGCTGAGAATCGAAGCGACTTGTCTAGCACAATACCCACGTATTTCATTTCGTTCCTGAAGCACACTTGGTATCCCAATACCGTAATATCTGCTTCTAATACCCTTCTTCTACCCGTCAGTCATATTGCCTCCGTTTTTTGAAATGCAAAGCTAAGGCATTTCCCATGGGAATTCATCCAGGCCTCAATTTGGCTAACTCCTCTATTGATGTCTTCCTATAGATTTACGATGTTCTTATGCTTCGCCATAACGGCAGCATCATCGGTAAAGGCAAGAATCTGCAGACGCGTGGAAATGGAAATCTTAGCATACTGTCGTACATAACGTTCCAGAGTATGGGGTCTAGTAACGAGCCCTGTGGGACTCGTTGGAGTAGCCTCTCCAACAGCTTAGGCACCTCGTTAATCAGGCAAATTGGCCTGTACGACCATTGTCATTTGCCTTTGGAATGAGCACCAAAGTAGCTCTCTTCCACATCTGAGGAAAATTCCCTGTCTTAAGAATCCAGTTAAAGACCAAAAGTAGTATTCCTGGGTTAACATCTACCAGCAGCTTAATGATTTGACCCGGGATTCCATCCGGTTCGTGTGCTTTACACTTTTTATCTTCTCAGCTGCTCTTTGCAGTTCATCCAGGCTAAAAACGGGTGCTTCCTCGATTGAGGCAATAGAGAAACTGTTGGGGGTTGGTGCTTCGCCTACTGGAAATAAATCCTGCACTACCTGTTCTACGTTTGCTGGCGAAGAATGCGTCTTGTGAAGACGCCTATTGTCTACCTTGTGTGGCAGTCCCTACAAATCCTCTTCGACTGCAGCTTGTAGCTCTTTCCAGGAGTGCTCTAGGCTTTTCCGTATTGCGTTTCGAAGTGTTTTGCACGCCATTTTGTAAGCCTCGCATTCAGAATTAGCAGTTCAGGTCCGTACCTCCTTAGTTTGCGTTGAACTTTCCTTCTGGCTGAGTTTGTTTGCCTTCTCAGTGCAGCAATCTCCGGGGTCCATCAACCGGGGACCACCTGTTTGCGTTTAGTTTTCCGTTGCGGGGGATGTACGAATTCTAATATTGGAGAAATAAAACAGTTACTAAACAATAGAACTTGGAATAATCAATTAAGTTGTAGAAAATATGTTCAAGATTTAGCTTCTCATTCGCATGAAACTGGACATCAATTTGATTTTAATAATAGAACTATATTAGCTAAAGAAATAAATTTAATAAAACGTTTGTATTTAGAAACAATACACAGCAATCGAACTATTAACACTTTAAACAATCAGAAAACAACAATTTAAGTAAAAGTTATTACACTCTTTCAAGATATAATCTTTTTACACCAGCACAACAATTCTCTTTTTAAATCCTCCAATTTATAATTCTCAACTATATATGTATTAATAACTAATTACAGCCCTTATTTTATTTTTATAATATAATTTCTCTTGAAAATAAAATTGATTTATTGATATAAATCATATTATTTTTATTTTTACAATTAAATACCAATTTTTGTTTATTATTAGTCTTCTGTCAAGTTGATAAATCATAAATTTTATTAATCATAAACGTTATAGAAAGAAATTTTATACAGTTCATTTTATTTCCGCTAATTTTATAATTTTAATAATCATCTCTTGTTTTTATTTATTTATTTATTTTGTTTTTCAATGTAAATTTATAATATTATTTTTGAACAGTGTTTAATCTTTTATTGTAAGTGACTTTTCATATGTGGAAAATAATGGATTTTGAAGCCATAAAAATTTATTTATTTCTGGAGTTTTTATATTATAATTAACTAGAAATACAGGTAAAATATTTTTTCTTATTTTTACTTTTATTTAAAATATCATAAAATCTTTTTAACAATTAAAAATTATCTTCTTTAAGAATCATTCAAATTTTATCATCCAAATCATTCAACAGCCATTTAACTTTTACTTTCATTTTTAGTCTGAAGAAATTAGCATTGATAGCGAAACGTTACAAGAAATTATAAATTGAAATAAAAAATAAATCAACTGAAGAATGTAAGTAGTATTTACTGCCTAGCAGTAACACCAATTTTAAAATAGATACGTGCTTTAGTCACCTATCTATTTGATGGTCAGAAAGTATAAGAATTTGTTTAAAAATTAATGCAGGGTGGACATGTGTTTCTGGCATAGTAGTAGCTGTCGTCAGCACCCTCTCATATCAAGTACAGGCACAAGGTATTATTACACCGTGCTATGAATCCGGTGCTCTACCAATACGCCACTACCTCTCTCTAAGTCCATTGCTCTTCCTTCATTGGTTAGACGAAAAACACTTTAATACTTCTTCTCAACATGTAAAGGTGCTAGCTCATCAAAATGCATTATACACATATAATAAAATACATTATACCAAATGCATTACACAACTAAGTAATCGATATATAGCGTCTTAATATATGCAAACTTGAACACTTTTTTAACTTATGAGGAGAATTTTAAGAATTAATTTAAAGAGAGGCTTCAGCGTAATGGTAGAACGCCGGACTCATAATTCGGTGTAATGATGCCTTACGCCTATAATTGATATGAGAGGGTGCTGACAATAGTTACCACTATGGCAGAAACACCTGTCCACACTGCCTCAATTTTTGAACTAATTCTTATACTTCCTGGTCATCAATATGCAATTTTTCGAAAAAAGCACCTAGTTATTCAAAAATAAATCTTTATAGTCCACTACAACCATTATTTTTATTTATTAATTCAATAATTTTTATTAATTATATTAAATATTATTTATATATTGTTAGAGATAGTGGCTTCCATTAGAATTTTAATAACAGTGCCAGGTTCTCACGTAATAAACAAAAACGAGTATTAGGTCTGCTATAAATTTCTTCTCAAGTTTATCGCCTTCGAGACTCAATTAATTTCATGCTCTTTTAAATGCACAGTTTGATGGTTTTTGGTGGAGAAAATTATATGATTATATCTCTACTTTACTATCGTAATTTTCATTGATAAATAAAATAAAACATTAAATTTGTTGTTTTAAAGTCAATGCTTTGATGCTTTGTTCTACTTCCCTTATGACTTTTCTGTCAACTTATAAATCTTTTAAATTGGCTTGTAGAAAATGGGTAACAATTGAAATTTTAAAGCTTGTAAATATACATAAGAAAAAAAATTTTAACATCAGAATTTCAATTTGATTGATTTGAAGAATAGGACTGGTGAAATAATATTATATGGGCGAAAATGATTGTATTCTGTTTACATGACATATAGGTTTTATTACATGTCACATCTATTTTAAATCGCTTGCTTCATCAAACTCTTCCATTGTTCTGCTATTTTAAAGCATAATAAAATAAGTCGTCTCGCTATGACATTTATTTAAACGCCGTAAAATAGATTCGTCTGAGACGCAACCTTTCCTAAATGTTCTTTACCTCGTTTAATATATAAAATCGGATTATGCTCTTTTTTTATTCTTTTTTTATCCAATTAAAATGGTGATGATGTTTATAACACTTATAAAAATGATTGCTTATATAAAATATCAGGCGGAAATTATCAATTTTTATTTTTATCTATGACTATACAGGGCGCAAGGTATGAAGTGTCCCCAACTTTATACTGTCAAACCGTTTAATGTATTTTGTTAAAGTTTAACATACCTGCTAACTAGTTAAGTGAAAGAATATAGATTATATATATAACGTTGTTTATAGCTAACAACAAAGTTTTGAACATAAAAGGTATTAAAAGAATAAATCAAATAATAGAGTGTTGAGCGATAATACGATATTCAGCGCAAACGACATTCGATTTACTTGCAAGCTCGACTGACTCACAAAGACACCGCTCTCTTTGTCGACCAGCATGCCGCTATACATAACACCGCGCTTATTCACTTGATGTATATTATGCGCTACTTTATTTCATTATCAATAAACGCACGAAAGCATTTAAATTTCTTGGGCCTCAAAAAAAAATATTGACCATGGATTTCAAACGTATTTATATTATTACTCTTTATTTGACTTGAAAATCTAATTCAGCTACTGTTAAACAGCTCCAACGTTTAGAAGTAAATAGAATTTTGTCTCCCGAACCATAAATCGTTACAATGACAGTGGTAGTGTAAACAATCGCTGTTTGTCTGCAATAAACTGTACTAGTCCAGGTATGATTCATAAAGTGAAGCCTATTTTTGCGTAGTTATTTTTATTCTAATATATATCATACCGTTTTCTAACAGATCGAGATGCATAAATGAGCTAGCGATTGAGAGAAAAGTAATTATTGTTCTGCGTTATTCAAGTTGATTATTGATGAATGTAATTCTTTTTAATTTATACAGATTCAACGTATAACTTGTATCGAGATAAATAATATACAAATCTCATGTATAGGATATTTCCGCATTTTAAATCTTTTGCGAAAGCGATTCATTCTTATTATTATCGTTTTTAACCGAAGAAGTTCTAAACGTTATTTCCACAACTCATTTTTAAATAAGTCGTTAAGCTTTTCACCCTTCTGTGCTTTCGACTGATCCCTGATTTGTTATTAATTCCACGAATTTTAGCAGAAGGCGTTTTCAACGCGAATGCTTCTAACATTTTGACTGGATAAAGCTAACCACCACCGTATGGAAACTATCACACTTACATTTTATTAGGTGTAACTCCAAATAATGTAACTCCACGGCATCCTGAAAATCTTTCCGCCGCTCGACGTTTAATCGCCATGGAAAAGACCAAACAAGAGTTCTTTCAGAAGCTAACAAATGTAATACAGAAGCTGAAAATCACGCGTTGAGTTATTTACAATGTAGATCACACGGGTTTGATGATGGTGAACAAAAGTGGCAATATTATTGCTCTTAAAAGAACCAAACTAGTGCCCATGAGAAAGAGTGGAGAAAGAAGTGAAAACATAACACTTGTGGTCGTCGCAAATGCAACTTCAAGCTTCATTTTTTCACCAATGAATATCTTCAAAGGAACCATGTTAAATACAGATTTTATAAATAGAACCCCAGAGGATACATTGTTTGCAACATTGACAGAGGGATATGTAGACTCTAAATTATTTGACACATGGTTTGTAAATTTCATATCTAGTATACATATCTCCTAGACGTCATGTTCATCTTCTTGATGGCCATGCATCTAACTTGTCTGTAGAAACTTTACTTTCAGCGAGGGAAAATAATGTGTACTTTCTGATGTTCCCTCCCCGCATATATTCTAACCTCTTGGATTTGGGTGTTTACGGGCCTCACAAAAAGACTTTTTCTGAATATTGCACTAAATTCATGCGTAGGAACAAGAGAAAATATATAAATATAGATACGATTTCTGTATGGTACTAACTCCATCCTGGTAGACAGCAATTACTCCAGCCAACATGTTCGGTGGATTTTGAGGAAGTGATGTCTGGCCTTTGGATCCTTCTGTAGTTCACCTTCATCTACTCTTGACCCATGTTGCCACAACCCGGATATTCATCTAACAGATATTCATCTAACGCAAGAGAAAATTCTTCTCAATCAGCTCACCAGTGGTTCAGGTGATGTAATAACTCTCAGATTTAGATGATAGGCAAATGTGGTGGGGTATTCGAGGATGATTTTAGAGGAGAGAATTAGATACAATATATCAAATGTAACTTGTGGTACTATCAAACATGCCAGAAGTTGTCTAATAGCATCCGACCAAAAAATTCCTTTGCAACAAATGTTAATAGTAACGGACAATGAACTGCATAGTTTAATTACGGCCCTCAAATTCATGTATCTTGTTATTGAGATCATAAAATTTGGATTTTTGCATTTAAAATTTTATGTCCTTAAAATAGAGTTGACATTCTTCGAAGTAATCGGCGATGCGATAATTGTTCGGTTCGTGTGCGAATTCGGAGTTGGCGATGTTAGGCATCGAAGACATCAGAAGGACGTGCAGATGTTAGTCACTGTCTCCGAAGGTGCATCGAAAGAGACGTCCGCGGTGTTTTTAGTTGGTGATGGGGTATAACCATCCATTACCGGGGGTTGGCGGTAATGTCTCCGGACGCTGTCGGCGGGAGTGTGTATCCACTGAGTTCCTCCTTGGTTAGGTGGAGGATTCGTCGGTGTCGTAGGAGTTGGCGAGTAGTTATCTACTATATAGCGTGGAGTGCGTGGACAGCGCAGCTTAATCACAGGTTCTGGAGTGAGGTTTCGGTCGTCTTTGTTGGCTTGTAACGTCTGACGGTAGGCCTTCCTCTTCTTGTCGCGTTGGCCACCTAGTTTTCTCATTGAAGATGTAGGTTTTCTTGCAGGCGAGGTTAATGAAATGTTTATGGTCTACTGAGTAGAAACAGATGTAAAACTAGAAAGAAGAGGAATCGAAAGATTCGGCGAAAAATAGCTAGTGGAATTTTGCTATTGTTTATAGAGGATTTTTGTTTTTACAATATACTACCTTGATAGAATTAACTTTTTAATCTAGAACTGGCATAATAATTCGTTGCGGCGCTTGCGAGATCAAACCATTCTTTACACTGCGACTATGCACGCCGTCAAAACTCATTTTTGAACATCAAAAGAGAATTATACTGACTGCGTGAGAAATATGCTCAAGGTCAATCAGACAAAACTCTAATACGTCTGTCGGAAGCTAGCCTAGGTGTGGCTTTTTATATGAAATTGGAGGATTTTGCTATCCGGCTACGATGGCGGGAGTTTTGACGGTGACTAGGCTTGCCTTATCGAAATTTCTGCAAAAATCGTTAGAAAGGAAGAATTTTTCTCAAATCAGAAATATCTTTCAGACGTTACAAACTTTAAGGTACAATATCGCGTAATATCCCTGCCGGAAATCTAAGCTCTATGATTCTGCGACAAGGAGCTCTCCAATCAGATTTAACGTGCTACCGGGCAGCGATCTGCATTCCCCCTTCTACTGCGGATTCTCACCCATCAATCGATGGCGGCGGCGGCTTTTGCGTGGGAAGCATACAAAATGGTTCTCGACTTCCAAAGAATAGAAAAATTTTCTTAACCTACGGTAACGCCCGCAAAGTTGATTAAACTCATTAAAGGTTGTTTGTAGAAAATACGATGTTATTGAGCTCGCGTTCAGATGAGGTTAGACGTTCACTAAACTTATTAGGAGTAATAAGTTCAATAAACTTATTAGGATTTGTTTGTTCGCAAAATTGTGGATATTTAAAATCCATTTCTAGACGAGGCAATGAGCGCAAGTTCAACAACATTATAAAAGTTGTTTTCCTCGAATTTGAAATCACAAAAGCGAAAGTCTATAAAACAAAATGGGCGCAAAGAGTAGACCATAAAATAGAACGAAACATATTTCTCTCTCTTTCTATGTACCACTTTTCTTGCTCTTTTACTGCAATCGATGCAACTCACAAAAAAATGCAAAAAACCTCTGCTTAAAACGGTATAAATAGCCTTAATTTCTTCTGACATGTGTTCTCATTCCACTTGAACAAAACAGCAAACACGAAGGTCATTCAAATGCGCCCGATAATTTTCTGCTGACTCTCTCTAACACACATGAATGCGAAACGTTGTTGGTAGCTTACTGCAGTTGACTCCAACTCCCATCCTTCTTTGTGCTGTGTATTTTCTTCGGGCTCTGACTCCTTCTTTTCCCCTTTTACGTGCACCTTTTTCAGGACAAATGCGCACTGAATTGAAATTGTTGTCAATGTAAGTGATCTTAAAAATAGGTCAGTTCAACAGGATATAGGTAAAGTAGCTAGTTTCTTTAATTCTCACTTCCGCCATCAGCTCATAAGCTTAGGTAGATCCAAATCGAGTGTTCTTACCCTGCATATGCCTATATCGAAAATATCGAAAATAAAGTTAATAAATTATATATAGAAAATAAGGTCAATGGAAAATTAATTAGTGAATAACTAAATTGCAAATTCAAGAGGTTACAACAACCACTCAAACTACTCCAAAAAAACAAGATGCACATAACAACAATAGGAACAGGGATCAGTAAATGAACATGGCAAGAAAAAGGAGACATAAAGTTTGACAAATGTAAACTAACAAAAGGAAATCATTAATCATTAGTCAGATGATGGTCCCGATGGATCAGAACTTGTCACTCGGTATGTGAACTCAATGTATCCAACGAAATAATAATTAAAAATAAATTTATAGAATCTATAAATTTCAACTGAAAGTTTGTGGTATAACAACATCGCCTTTATGTTAATCAAAATTCGTAAAATCTGAATGATATATTGAAATATATAAAATCGCTCATAAATTTTATGGCTTGAATTTATTTCGAGAAATCGTATCCATATTTTGACTATAAAATGTTTTACGGCGTTTGCAAACTATCGATATGAAAATGAAGCGTCAAGATCGCATTACATGCGCCAACTGATTATTATAAAAACGAATCCGCCAGAAAAAAAAGTCATAAAGTTGTCCCTTTGATGACTTTAACCATCAAGCCACTCGCTCCCTAGAACGGACAGATACAAAGATTAATAGATCAAGATACGAGTTCTATCTACAGTGGAGTGGTTCTACATAAAAATGGGCATTTATTTTTTTTTATTTACTCATATTTTATTTTTTTCTGTAAAATACGGCACAACATTAAAGAAATTCTATTACACAAACGGTCTCCATAACAATTGAATAGAATAATCTCAGGGTTTTGCAATTGAAGCATTTGAAATCAGATAGCTAAACTTAGAAGATACTAAAAAAAAATCCCTATCCCTATCCCTTGATTCCTATAATATATCCAATAATTATAGATACGCGACCGTTTGCAAGTAAACTCAACTCCTTGATATATATTGACTGGACTATATGGGCTATGATCAAATAATATGCGGAATTTTTAAATTTGTAAAATTTTTGTTGTTGTTTTATTGGAAAATATTTCCACAAACGTATGTTGACAACTGCAGTCATACTGGTAATTTAGATTATTGCTAGCTGTCAATAAGGTTACTTATGTTTTAGTGTCATAAAAAAGGAACAAGGCAGACTCTAGCTCGCGACGCTGGTAACGGAGAGTCCTAGCGATTGTCACAGATGACGCAAACAAATTTATTATTTCAGAATATAACGTCCTTCGGAAATATGAATCTCGAGCGCCATGTCAGTTGAACGTGGACCGCACGTTGGAAGTGTTCTTATTGTTCCACCGGTCCTCAGTGGTCTTACTCAGTGGTCTTACTCCTGGACTACAAGTACGTGAGTAGTCCAGGAGTTCGTGATTTTGCGGATAGCTGAAATAAACTTATTTGCTAATGAATAAAATAACTTTAACAGTGTAAAACAAAACAAGTCTATTGGTGTTCATAGACAATTGTTTGAACAAAAAAACTATACAAAGTTTGCACAAGCTCCGAAGAATGAAAATCCTCCAACGCAGCTTTCTGCAGCACATACTCCGAACAAATTAAAGGAGTGTGCATGTAAGGAGCAAACTTATTTATATTTTTGGCTGAGCTTGAAAACCATTGTAACGTCTTGACATATTGGCGGCATTGTCGTAAGAGTGTTCTCTCAATGGGTCGTGCTGCCTAATTAATTCCAGAATTCCAAAGTTCCAAATTATGTTGATTCTGATGAAATTATGTTTATTAATTCCAGAATTACAAGTTATGTTGAGAACCAAGTTATTTAGTATCCCCGCGAAAAGCTAAGCCACGAGATGCAACGTATTTCTCCACAGATACTACTCTTTGCAGAACTTTCATACACTATGTTTGTTGTACCTTGAATTGAAATTCTATTGAGCTGTCAATTCAACTGTGTGTGTTTCCTAGCAATTAGTATTTGTACTCATGCCCAATGATGCGTAGCGCTGTTTCCGTGAAGTTTCATACGCTGGATTTTTCCAACCAGAGAATCTTGTTGAAAATTACCTTTGGTTTCTAAAAACAGCACACATGGGAGGCAATGCACATTTCCTGTAGACGAGGAGTACATAAGACATTCTCTTTTTACATCTTGACCGTTTACATATTTTCTGAAGATTAGATAATGAGTAAATTTCCTTCTCCTATCTGGATACTTCCTGCTAGAAGCCAAAAAATCGCCATCGATATGTTGACATTCTACAGGATCTCTACTGCAACAAAAATCTATGATTTCATCAGTCAATAACTTCCATAAACCAAGCTCACTATTATACTCTGGTTCCTCCATTAATTTGTGGCTTTTTGGAAGTAACTGAATTTCTGCTTGATTTTCAGCTATAGTGTTCAAACAAAGAAAGGGACAGTAATTCAAATGTCAAAATGATATTAAACTTAAAAGCGTATTATTGGCGGTTAGCAAATGAAAAATAAGCGGTGCATGTATCGGCGTAATAGTGCATTATGATAACAATACTTAGCAAAAATAAAAGAATGTACAAGCGTCTTATTAATAAATGGGGAAATAGGGGTCTTTCAAAATAGCATGGCACAGACGGTGGTTACGATATGAATACTGGGAATCACTAAAGCTGCGTAACAGCTTGGAGTTCGCCGGCATTACTGTTGTGGAGTAGCTAAAATTACATACGCCAGCGGCATAACCACTGTAAAACGCTTAGCATCTCGGTGCTCATCGATGTTACTGTAGTCGAGTGTCTACCATCATTGTAAGCCAAAATTATATACTTAGTGATCCACTCACTAAGAGTAAGGAATTACAGCCAGATGCACAACACCTCGGGGTTCGTGGTTGTTGCTGTACTCGAGTGCCTAAGCCCAGCGAAAGTGAGTAATATACTAATAAAACGTTATATGATATGATGATGCGCTTGCCAATCGCGTTTTCTGCCTGTTGCACGTTACTGCTATCCTATTATTTTGCTGGCTGGTGCTGTTGGCTCTACTGCTGCTGCTGTTGCTTGCTATTTTCGATTTGGATTTTGTATATCGAAAATTAATCAGAAACTAAAATTCTTCATTTACTTCGGCGGTACTTGTAGCTGTAAGCCACGCCCGGTCTAGTTAGTTCCCGTGTGGTGACGCAAACGCTTACATTTCTTCACAAATTGTCTGAGAAGGTATAGTAATAAAACGAAACAAATGATTTCGCTGATCGCGAATAGAAATGTAAAAGTAAAATAAACTACATTGTTATTAAATAATTGTTTCTGATACAGCTAATAATGGAAATGAATCCCTAAATAGTATAAAATAAAATTGCTATCCGCGTGTACTTTCGCAGGAAAAATCTTTTGGGTTACCCATCATTCCAATCACCTCCACATCATCCACGACTGCCAATATTCTAACAAATCCTGTAGATGTATCCGACTTGAAACCGGTATCCGAGAATGAAGATGTTTACGACGAGTTATTTGGAGAAGCAAATTTACCAACGACTGGTGGTATAATCAAACAAACTATTTGCAAAAAAATTAACGACGACTTTTGTATCGGAAGGCTCAAATCGGCGAAGTTGTAAAATTTCTCGTAAAACTGGAAATTTATCGGACAAATCAAATTGCAGCATTGGACAAGACTCAGTGGTGGAAGAAAGCGGAATTGAGGACGAACTTTCTAACTTTATCCGATGTAGATCCAATTATGATGCAAGTGAAGATCCTAGAGAAGAAAATAGCCCAACACTTCAAACAACTGAAAAATACAAAAAAAGAAGTAAAGAGAATAAATTGTTGGCCTGATTCTACAAATTTCCGTCAAGTCCCTTATTAAATGTTACGAATACTAATTTTTGGATTAAAAGTGAGTTTAAATTTTTACGTAAAAATTGCTTTTTTTTTTAAGTGTTTTCTCTAGGATCTTCACTGGTTTCCTGCATTGTTGGTTTGATATGCTCAACGTTTATATTTTTCAAGCAGAGAACCACTCTTCTTTGAGGGAACTTGTGTGGTGGCAACCGATCATAATTTGCAGACCTGCGGCAACCATATTCACACACAGCTTCACTCATTGTACAACGAATTACATTCTATTGCCATAACAACTCATCTTTGTATCGCTAGTGCCATCCACAGACGACAGTACATGCAGCAAACCAGCAAACAACTCACCACAGCAGTAACGTAGAGCAGCGT
>WYDF02257230.1:0-19747 GCA_009867245.2 Adranes taylori
AATAGATCCAAGTGTGCAACCTCTAAATATTATCCAGTCTTCTTGAAATTTGGCCTATATATATATATATATATATATATATATATATATATATTACATCACTAAAACTCGTAGCGTAGGCAAAGTCAGTGAAACTTTACATTAGATTTTTTGCCTTACAAAATGAAACACAAAATGAGACATAAACAATTTATCTCGCCTGATGTAAACAATTGTTTATTAGCAAATAAAATACGAACCTTTCATCGTCTCTAATTTGTATGCAATATCTATACATTTTTATTAAATACCAAAAGTCTTAAGCGGATTTCCTGAAGTAAGAGTCCTTATTTTCTACTTCTAGTGTAAACTTACTACGAACGTAGATAATATAAATTGGAAAATCCTTAAGAGTGGAATTATCTGCATCCGATCAGATCCTTTGATGCATCGCTTGAGATACTTGGATTTGGAAATAACTCTAAAGGATTTATTTATTATACCAGAGTAATTATAATTATTAGTTACTTCAAATATATAATCATATCAAAGCTATAGATAAATTTATTTAATAAGCTAACACCATAATTTCCATATTTTGAAAACACAAATAATTTTTTGGTTTAACGGGGATGTTTTCTTTCCTCTGAGCATTCACACTTTTACATGACAGCACTGGGAGGGGGAAGGGGATTAAACTACCATTTGATTTAGGGGACGGAAGGCTTAAGTTATTAATTAGTGTCTACTAAATTCAGTTAGCGGTGGAAACATTATATAATAATAACTTCTATTAGCATCATTCATTTACATCCTAACATTTGAAAATTTTCTATGTTGCAGCTAACCAAATTAATACAAAAGTAATAAGAATTCTTTACAAATTAGATTAAAAAATTAAGTATGATATGAGCAAAAATTATTCTTCTCTATTTCCCGTTCTTCTTCATTTTGTGTCCAAAATCTTCTTTCTTCTGCCCCACACAACTTTATAGCGATCATATAATCTTCTCATCATTTTGACCTATTTCTTAACAGTTCCCTAGTCCTTCTTTTTCTATTTGCCATTTTCCATCATATATTCTATTTCTTTCCTCGTATTTTTCTACCCATTTTCTTTCATCTATACGAATATTTACATTCACTTGCACTCCTAGCCTCACATTCCAATTCACCATAATCACTGTCATATCATACTCCTCCATTACCATATCTATCCTATCGGTGAATGATTTTATATATTCCTTCCAATCTTTATTCACATATGGAACGTTTTATTTGTGATACAGTCAATTAGTTTACCTTACTTTTCTATTTTCTATGTTGAATTCTCTTAAAAAAATTTAGAAATTTTGAGCAACTATTTCTACAGGAAACTATGTTTTCTGGTGGTGACATGTTGCGTTATTCTCTGTCATTAAGTTCAATAAATCATAGCGGCAGATGTTTTAAGGGAAGACAGAGCCATCGCTAATTTTTAATTTCAAGAGTATTAACATTGGAAATGAGTGAACAAACATTCGAAATAATTTTTCCATTTTGTTTATTTAACAAAATCTGTTTATTTAACAAAAGATTTGTAGGGTTGTAGTGTTTCCAATTTTTAAAGACATTAGGCAGTTTTTGAAGCTACTACTTTCTGGTGGTTAAGCGTAGTAAAGGGGAAGATGCATAGTAGTGAGAGAAGCGAAACGTTGTTGGAGGGAAAAGGTCGTTTCTTCACTTGTGACCTAGACAGCACGTTGAACAGCATTCATTTTTGCTGCTTGCTAAATTTGAAGAAACGAATTAGAAATGTACTGTTTTAAACTCAAATTTTGGGCTAAGTGGTCCCAATTCGCTATTGCGGATTATTGGGGTACAACGTATATACCACGGTTGGTAGTTGGATTGTGGTTTTCAAGGCCATTGATTTTGGAATTATGGCATAGTAATGGCCCCGCTTGAGCGGATTTAAAATCTCGTTCGATTCAGGAACTCCATAACATCAGAGCAGAAATAATACAGGAAGGAAAAAAAACCGGCTATTGATTTAGTTGGTCAGTATCATTTCCGTTGAATACATGAGGTCATAAAGTGGAGGCCATTTTTCTTTCGACGATTACGACGTATTGATTTTCTTTACAGGTTTTTTTTGGACTATATTTTTCTGGATTATACGTTTAGTGGTTCTTTTGTTGTTGGCTGGGACATTTTTTTTATGGTTCTATTTCTTGAGCACATCTGTCTGGATATTACTCTGGTAGCAGAGAGTGGTGCGCTGAATTTGGGGAGATAAGATACATCGTCGTGGATTTTATGGGATAAGAAGTACGGGACATATGGATTTTAACAACTAACTGTCGACGTCACAAGTCATTTTGTGACATCAGGAGTAACAGTTGCCAGGCTGGTAGCCTGGGAACTTGATAGTAGGATCAAGATATTTGACTTGATAGCAGGATCAAGAAATTTGAGTAGGTAGCAGAATCAAGATATTTCGTATTGTTCTGATATGTGATATTAAAAATTTTTTTTTTCCCTTACCATTCTACATTAGTATTTGGATCGTAAAATTAAGTTCTGACTCAGGAGCGATTGATGTTGTGTGGATGATTGTAAGAAATAGTTAATTTACTCACTTTACATTGCATAATTCATTTATTGCTACGAAATTATTTTGACGGTTATTCTGGTCATCTCGTTCACTTTGGGACAACTTTGTTTACATTCGATGTTTTTCTACGGAGTAACTTAATACTAGATTTAGTTATTTCACTCACTGGATAGCTATTTTATTTACAACAAGAAAAATTTGCATATTGTGTACTTCATATTTTGGAAGATTCCACTTGCTCTTTCTTTCACAAACTTTCTGTCTACTTCCTTTACATCAATACCCTTCAGGTAGTAAATCTATTACATCATTTCATCTATGCTCTTTCACCTAAGTTTCTACAAGCCCTATTATACTAAACTGTTTCAAATGTTCCGTAAATTTCTCATCCATTAATTTCTTTCCTAACTCTGCTATATTCCAACTTTTACTTCTAAATTTATACCCTATTATTTTCAACATTCACCTTACCATTGTCATCATTACATATCATTCAATATCTACACAAATTCTGTAATGCTTCATTCTGATCACCTTTCTGTTTCCCCAAGCTCTTCTCATTGGTACTTCCCTACGTTTTACTACATATCCCATTCCTTCCATTTTTCCGGCTTGCCACTCCTATTTCATATCAGTTTTCCTGTCTTTTATCTGCCATTTTTTTTCGTTTCGCTTCTACATCCCTCCCTTCGATTTACCACAATTGGTCACCCACCCACACCTTTTTGTAGCTAACTCTCACTCTTTCATTGCCTTTCTTCTTCTCCATTGCATCATCTCTTATTCTCTTTTGTACCTTCCTCTTGATTTCTCTCAAATCATCCTCTATGCACATGCCAATACCGTTAAACAATTTCTGTCTTTCCATAATCTATCAAATTTTAGAATTACTGGTCTCCATTTTTTTATTTTCTTGTAAAAAAATAAGACTGTGCTGTGTGCCCTTGTAAACACTTCCTTCCTAATCCCTTCAATACCTATTACTTCCTCATATAATTATATATGATTATATATGGGTTAAGACCCATATATAATCACATTTAACTTCTTTTCTTTTCGTTGCCAGTCTTGTTGCATATTTTCGAATTCCTATGCTCTCCATTTAAGCTCTTTTCCTTTCCTTGTCCCATTTTTTACCTTTATCTTCCATTTCTTTTCTCATATCCCTTATTTATTATCGTATAATCTTGATTTCTGCCTGAATTTCCTTAAACTCCTTAAGCTCCAACTTAATTTTTAAACCTCTTAAACACCTCCTCTCTCATATTTTTCCTTTTCCTTCCTGCGATTCAAATCCTTTTCTCTTTTGTTCACCACTAGATTTAGTCAAGTTTTCTGCACCACTAACCATAGATTCCATGCTACTTTATTTCGTAAGTAATTTTTTCATTTCTCTTTATACCTAACTATATTTAGTAGTTATAACTATTAGTTTTAGTTCTGAAAATATTATTAATGATAGCAATTAATAGAATCAATGACTATTACAATAAATAATATACGAATTCATTCAATATTAATTATTATTATATATTTTCTGTTTTAAACTTTAAGCAATATTATTTATATTAATATTTTATGTGCGTTTCATATATAATTTAAGATAACAAATCTAATTGACAGCACTGTCTATATAAGTTCTATTTCTTTTGCTGATTATCTTTTCAACCCTTATATTATTCCGTTTACTTACCCCTTTTGTATGAACTGTTTTAATTCGTCACAGTTTGTTCATATATATCTATCTCTAGACTGAAATCAGTTCACGAAGCAAAACTAATAGGACGCAAGAAGGTGAAATTAGCGGCAAGCCATGATTGAAGTTTGCTTTACAGTATTGCCAGAACCAACAACATTTATTAACATTGAAGTAATGACAATATAAAATATTGAAATTCAGTTAATATTGCTTGTTAATATAAAATCTTAAACTTAACTTTATATAATTTAACAAATGTAAAATGATTGCTACTTATTAGGGTCCTCAGTGATGTGATGTTTTTAATACTGTACAATTAAGTAGAGCAGAGGAAGAAAATACAGGATCAAATATCGAATAACGTACTTTTACTACAAAATAAATATCATTCAATTCCATTTTTGATAGTTTTGCTCCGAGCTATAATGGTAGGTACATGTTTGTTTCAAGAAAAATTAAAATAATTATTATTGAATTGCTGACATAATTAACATTGTGATATATTTGTGATTTATTGACCTATCGAATTTACGATTTATTACAATGTGAGTGAGGAAAATAATAAAGATTTATATACACGTTTAGGGTTGTATTTTCCGAGTTAAGAGAGGATTTTAAACTAAAATCATGACTAATAACAATGGTGAACTCGCCGGTTAATTACATATGACACCAGAAACTGCACCATTTTTACTTATACAGAAAATATATTTAGAGTTATAAATTGTTTTATACTGCTATTAAATCATTTTTTATAGAGACTTACATGGCCATTTATTTTAATAAGAATTAAAATTTAACATCAATCACGAGGGTTTAAATGTAACCACTTAAAAATTAGATTTGTGAATATATGCAATGGACCGAACCATATATTCCAATTTGTCTGCGGTAGATTGTTGCCTAAGAAAAAAATAACATAAATGTTTGTATGTACAACCTGCAGTAAAAATTGATTTGTTTAGAAAAATAATATCTCGTCTCAACAAAGGCAGAGCTGTACCACTTCATTTTGACCCTTATGTTTCTAATTGTTCGCTCTAACTTTGGAACACTTGGTAATTTAGCAGCAAAACTTTGATCCACTGTTCCAGACACTGAGGTCATAATATAGTTGGATGCATCAAGAGTATCAATTGCTGCATTACGAACTTGCGATTCTACCGTTTGAGCTTTGACATGGGCTGCATCGCCTACATGGTTATGTACATTTTTTTATTTTACAACGCTGCTGCCTTTTGTGATCACACGAGCTTTACACTTTTGCTTATTTGCATTGCTCTCATCTCCAAAATATTTTAGTGTTATTGTTCTGTCTTTATAAAATAAAAAACCGTCTAATACAAATTTTTTCTTATTTTTTTCTGTGCCAATAAATGAAACTTCCATTTAATTAGGAGAATTAGGAAAAACTGAAAATGTTTTGGAGGAAAAAGGAACGCAAATTAAAATGTATACAAAATATTTTTCAATGTAGTTTGTAGAATAACAAATTTTCAAATTGTAAGTAATTATATAATAGGGTTCATTTGATTTAGATTCGATTAGGGTTTATAGTGGTTTATGATTAAGATATCTAAATTAATTTTTAGCATTTCACTGACCATCTATTTTTACATTCATGAATCATGGTTAGTGTCAGTGTAAAAAATAAGTTTGGGCTACTATGCGTGTAATTTTTCAAATTTTCTTTGGCTGATCTTACTGGTAACTCTGTTAGCTTGTGACTTGTAATTTCTGAACTTGTATATTAGTATACTATCGAGTTTTACTTTGTATAGTAGTTTTACTTTTCAGTTTTACTTTTAAGTTTTACTTTTGAGTTTTATGAGTTTTACTTTTGAGTTTTACGTTGTTAAAGAGTGGTGGTACTTATTTTAATTGGAAATGTCTCCATATGAGATTTGATAATGTTTTCAAGTCAGCATCGTACTCGAAAGAAAACACAGGCCTGCATATTTTTGGTTGTATTATGTTTTTCATATTTTGATGATGGATTCCTATGTATGTTTGTGAGCTAAATCCAAAAGCTTAGTTTCTTTCCATCACGTCAGAAGTTTTTGCAAATTGCTATTTGGCACAATGTTGGTATGTATCCTCCGTGATCAAAAGTGTTACTGTGTAAGAGAGGATATACGTTAAAAATGAAACATGCAGTGTTCGAGATGGCGTCAAGAGGCTGTAAACAGTATGTAGATTCCGTTTGTTGCATTTGTGGTGAGTTAATGATGTCAAGATAAAAAAGACATATAACATAGTTCATGCGGTAAGTGTATCGCGTATTTCGGTGTAAAAGTAGAAGATCAACACAAAACTTGGACACCCCACTATGCTTGCTATGCGCTGTTGAAGTACTGAGACGGTGGTTAAAGGAGGAACAGCATTGTTTCAGATTTGGCGTTCCGATAGTCTGTTGCGAGCCACAAAACCATAGTGATGATTGTTACTTTTGTTCAACCGGTGTTCACGGTTTCAATGTCAAGAATAAAAAGAACATCGTCTATGCAAATCTACCATCGGCTTTACGTCCTGTCCCTCATGGAACAGATGTACTAGTGCATATGCAACCAGAACATTTATCTGAAGTGGATGGTTCAGAAATTGAATCAAGTGAAGAAACCGAACATAGCGAAGTGGAGTACGAACTTGGTAATTCTGCTCCACAACCATTTACACAAACGGAACTGAACGATTTGATTCGCGACTTATATCTGACCAAAGAGGCTTCAGAATTGCTTTCACGGATTAAAGATTAGAATTTGCTCGCAGCTGGTGTTTCGTTTTCGTGGTTCAGGTACAGAGAAAAAGATTTGATTCCATACCTTTCGGAAGAAGGAGGCTTAGAATTTTGGAATGATGTGTGTGGACAGTTTAAGACATTCCACATTCCCTACGAAAGCACTATTTGGAGATTATTTATCGATTCGTCAAAACGAAGCCTTAAAGTGGTGCTGCTTCACACCGCAAAAAGGTATGCCTCAGTACTCTTAAGGCATTCTGTACACTTACGAGAAGGGTATGACTATTTCCAGAAAATTAAGTACGACGATCATAACGGGATCACGTGTGGTGATCACAAAGTAATATAGATGATCCGTGGACAGCAAGGCTAAACAAAGTTTCCTTATTTTTTATGTGAGTGGGATAGCAGAGACAGGGAAAATCACTGGAAACAGAAAGATTGGCCACAATCTTTCTGTTCGAGGTAGTTTTATTGGAATCAAGAATAAAAAAATGTGCTCCAAAAACCTCTCATCGAGTTGACGAAAGATCTCCTTCCACCACTACATATTAAATTAGGCTTGATGAAGCAATTTTTGAAAGCTTAACCAAATGATGGTAAATATTTCCAGTGTAATTTGTAACAAATTTCCAACCTTATCAATCGCAAAAATAAAAGAGGATGTCTTTACTGGTCCGGACATTAGAAAACTTTGCAAAGATGGAAATTATGAGAAAGGAATGGAAGTTACTGAAAAAGAAGCCTAGGTCGCCTTTAAAGATGTAGTAACCAAATTTCTGGGCATTCAAGTCTATAGCTGAGACTAGATGCAGAAATACCAAAATTTAGCCTGTTCCATAAGTTTGTAGGTTCATTTCCTATATTCACATTTCGACTACGTTCCTGAGAATCTGGGTGCTGTTAGTGAAGAGATGGGTGAGAGATTCCATCAGGACATCAAAGAAAGCGTTACCAAGGAAAATGGAATACTATGATATGGCGGACTATTGCTGGGACGATAAAGGGACGTCGACACAATGACTGAAACCGTGAGTTTTTTATTTTCTATACTCTATTGTATTATGTCTATTATAAGCCGCAAAATAAAACTTATTTTACTCTGTGATTAAGTTTCATATTTGTGATATTTTTCGACATATATACTACATTTGGCGAACTGCGATTTACAAAAAATTCTGACGTGATGGATAGGGATCAATCATCAAAAGTTAAAAACAGAACCATCGCAGACTAGTGTAATTTGTGCTTACAGGCAACTTCGTAAAATAGTATTTGTCAACTGCATCTGACAAAGCGCTGAACGTCGAAACAAGTGTTTCTAAAAATTGTGTTAAAAGATATACAAAATATTTGTAAATGTTTAATTAATTCACATAATTGATGTAGTTTAGTTTTTTCATGCAACTAACATCGGCAGCTATATTTTAACACAAAAAATATTAAAAAATAATACACAAAATATAAAATGTTCGATAATCGTTCATCACTGTCGGTCTTATATTAAAACGATTTCATTAACTTTGGGACAATAAAGCGGGACGGAAATATTTTAATTGGGTGGAGATTTTAATTGCGTTTCATACTTTAAACCTAAAACGATATTTTCCCCTTTTCTTATTACCATGTACCACTCATTTTCATTACTTGGTTTAAATTTGTGCATGTTAAAGCGTATTTGTGTGTGTGTGTGTGTGTAAGTGGGTGTGGGTATGTGTGTGTCCGTGCGTGTGTGTGTGTTTAACTGAATGTGTAGCGTTGCATTCCTCATGATAACGTTCTTTTAACTGGCATGTTCATGTTTTTCGATTAGATTTAACCCTTTTTAAATGTTTTGCTTACAATACATTCTGAAAGATACTACGATCTACTTAGCATAATGTAAATAAATATAGTTAAATTTAAAGGAAACATGTAATTCAACTTTATCGTCATTAATATTTATCGGCAATAACATTCCTCATGAAAAATGACCATTTGACAAATTTGAAATGCAATGGAGGCATCCATCGAATATTTCCAAGAAGGGTTATCTTTCAGTGTCTTTGGTATACTAGCAAATAAACAAAAATTGAACGGCTTCGTGCAAAATGGCATAAGTGCACAATTAGATAATTCGAGTAATACAGCTCCAAAGTTAATTGCTTTTTGAAAAGTATGTAGTAGATTTAGTGTAAGTTGTGGAAAAACCAATTTTTTCTTCTGCGACGCAAAAGATTTACATGACTGGAAATTTGATGTACTTGCACCCTTTTCGTACACAATATTTAATTTCAGAAGGTGGAAATAATATTCCATGATTCAATTTATTACAGAAATTATTCATTCATTCGTAATTTGAATTGGGACGTTGTACTTCTGTGATGTTATTTGTCGTTCCTACCTTAACTTTCTGATTTTTTGAGTTTGTCTCGTCTATCATATTTGTAAAAATGAATGGTATATAGGACCCATTAATCTAAGACGGGTTTGAAAATTGGACCAATTAGTACATTATGTTTTAACTGGATTTTAATTCAACTGCATAGAAAAGGTGCCATTTATTCATAAAGAGCCATTTATTCATAATGCTCGTCAATGATTTGACGAGCATTTGAAGGGCGCCCATGTGTTGATTTTGAACACTTTAAAAAATGGAAAGGAATCTTCCAAAGTTGGTTGGAAGTTTCTTATTTAGTTATGTGTAGTAAAAGATTAGAAATTTCCGTTGGTCATCTCATATAATACTTTCTGAAGAACTCTATCTAGGTTGTCGTCAATTTACCAAAAACTTGAACAATTTTCAACTATATTTGTTATTATTTTGTTATATTTTTGTTATTGATTTGATATCAACTGCAGGCCACGTGGCTATAATAAACGATGGCAGATGGACGATAAAAATAACCGAATGGAGACCTAAAGATCATGCACTTCGCAGCAGAGGCAGACCGCCCACTAGATGGTCAGACGATCTGAAGCGCATTCACACGAACTGGATGAACGCAGCACGGGATAGAGAGAGATGGAAATATTTACGGGAGGCTTATGTTCAGCAGTGGACGATTATATAGCTGTTTGATGATGATGATGATTGTTTTTATTTTAACCCCCACATCCGTCGCTATAAGCAATTATTTTAATTAAGTAAGGAGGCAATATTTTGATATATTGTAATAAACAGGTTCAATCTCCTGGAAGCCTTTATACGACACAGTTTAGTCCGAGGTATACATATCATCTTCCCCAACTGCTAAATTATGGACACCTAAGACAAGTCCCAACTTGTCTTAGGGAAAATGCCTTTAAAGCTATAAATAAAAGTAAGGTTTGATGCAAATAACAGCAGCTGTAAGTAAATATTGTAGCTGTATCATTAGCTGATTTGTGAGTTTCAGTATTTGCTTTTTTACGCTATTCTGCTTTTTTAGCTTTCCTTTGTTGTAATTACATTGTCAATTGACCGCATTGGAAAATATCTGCATTTTAGGAATGTTTTATCAAATTTTGAAGACTCGTCACATTTTGTATATGTATTAGTGTGGAGTTTAGATTAAACTCAGTGTTGTTATTGGCATGTCGGACATAGCCTCGCAGAATAGATAAATGATTAAAACAACCATTTAAACAAATAATCATCAGCTAATTAATTCAGAAACCAAAAGTATTTATTTAAAAAAATCATTCGGGCAATGGAATTATCTACGATATATGGACACAAGTTTTTTTTGATACAGCCTGCAATCATTGAATTATGCATAGAGATAGAGCCCACCGAGATCAACAAGCAAACGATGTTCGTTTTCATGCTGCACGAAAAAGAGGAGGAGCAGGGAGTTCAGAGCCACCCGGCGCTGGAGGAAAGAGTATTGCTGCCGATTGCTGTCACCAACGAAAAGTGCGTCTTCGCATATGTTAGAAAGAGAGAGAGAGAGAGAGAGAACTACAAGAGAAAAGAGGATTGAGAATACAGCGCGCATTCTACCTGTTTCTTTCGCAGTTTACGTTGTTGCTTTTGCTTTTCTTTTGCGAGGTCACATCAAGTGCAGAATATGTTCGTACTCTTTTATTGCATCTACTTTTCGTGTACTGCTTTATTATAGACTTTCGCATTGCGTTTTCGTTTCAAGCAACGGAAAGATTGTTGAGGTTTATCCACAAGTTCTTTTTATATACGTAGATGAGAATTCTTTTAGAAACGACAACCAAAATGGTCAGCGAAGTGGGGAATAATACGCCTCTCCTTCGGGCACTCAGGGTGGCGTGCTGGTTTGAAGGTAAACGCACAAAATTCATATCGTTTCTTATTTTCATGTATTAGTGAAATGCAGTGGAGTAAGTTAGATAGAAAGCAATAGCATCATATTCATACTAACCTTCCTTTTGCTATGGGTTTTGTCCTAAGCAGATGTCTTTCATCATTTTTTGTGCGATTGCATCGAGAAATAAATACGAATAAAAAAATGTCTTCATATTCTTGTGCATATCCATCAAATGTAATAGATGACCAAAAAATAGGTACAAAACAAGAGAGAGGAATATATTTCGTACTCTGTTTTGACTCGAGCTTTTAGCGTCTAATTTTTTCAACATAGTTTTCCGGCGATTCAATTCGAACAAAGGCGTTGATTGCTTTCCTATAGCGGAAGATTTGCGAGTTCCCTTATAATAGCTTTATTGACTTCGCGTAAGCTCCTCTGCACGAGAGTTCGATAACATCGTATTTCAATAATAAATAACTTTGATGGGTTCAATTAACTTCGGTGGGCGCTACCTTCGTAGAGCAGATTTTTCTATTATTTGTATGGAACATACACCGTCTTGAATGCTTTCCACGTAAAAGCTGGCCGCCACTATCGCATGGTTGCGCAACTATTAGCTCGTTTGCAGGTTAAAGCTGATTGGAGAGCCAACCATCGTAGAGTCATAGAAACGTAATGTCATGACACGGATGCTAAGCGAAATTATTCCTTAAAATTCGCAACGGACAAAAACTCATCGCTTATTCGAGGAATATTCTCTCTTTTCTAAAATTTTTGCAGTAATTTCGACTAACTCCTGTTCAATTGCCGCCTTTAGCATCAAAGCCTACCGCCGTCAAGCTGGATGGCAAAAATCTCTAATTTCATATTAAAAAGTCATCCCTATTTCGACAAGACGCATTTTGAGTCTTGTCTGATTGACCACGAGTGAGCTATTCGCACGTTTCAATCAGGATAATCCTCAATTGATGTTCAAACCAGGGTTTTACGGCGAGCTTAGTCGCAGTATAAAGAACGGTTTGGTCTCACAAGCGCCATTACAAGTTATTACATTATTTCTAAATTAAATCCGACCAAATTCATAATTTTTTTTTAAACAAAAGTAAACAACGAACAAATATATAGCTAAATTCCACCAGCTATTTTCAGTCGAATTTTCCGACACATCAACTTTCGATCTTCACATCTATTTCTGTTCTCTCATATCTTACACTTTTCGTAACCATCCCTTAGAATTCATCGATGAGAAAACGAAGTGATCGACGCGAGAAGAAGAGGGGGCCAACCGCCGAGCGATCCAGGACACCAACGACGGTCGAGATCGCATTCCAGAACAGCCCGTTAAGTTGAGTTGTACACGCACGCCACGCTACCTAGTAGACAACGATCCGCCAAATACATCCACGACGACGAATTCATCATAAAGCCAGGAAGAAGCCCTACGACTCAGTAATACCACCAAAAGCATCCAGCAACGTAGCATTGCCGCAAACACCCGGTAAAGGATGGATGTATCGGGTCACCCGAGAGACCCACCGCCGACCACACTTCCGAGTCATCTTCGGCGACAGTGATTGAAATCAACAGCATTTACCTATTCGCTGCGACATCGCCAAATGCACTCGCCACATATCCGTACCAATAGAAGTATCCACGCATCAGCAATCCAGCCGAAATCACTTCTACGCCGGAAAGACAATATCTATCTCAATAAGAATCTTTTTATACATTAGTTCGAAAACTTTTATCTTGAATATTTTTGCTAAATGAACCGAAGACGTCGTAATTTTCTTGCATTATAATTAGAGACAAATAAAAATTGTCAGTCCAAAATAATGACGCGATTTAGAATACAATGAATTATAAATAGTTAAAAACAGTAAAATCCAAGTTATGCAAGCTCTGCATAAAAAAATTTGCTTGTCTGCTTCGAAAATCTGTTCTTTGTATAGCATAATAATTAAAATGGGCCGGATTCGATAAATTAGCCTACCTTGATAGATCATAAAAATATACAAAGTGAGTTTCATGTATTTATGTTATAGAAAATCATCAGACGTAAATAAATTTGTATTTTATTCTGAAAGTACTATAACCTAAAACAGTGTTAAACATTTTTCCAATGAATGTTTAACTGCTATGATCATTTGGCTGCTATATTATTATTTTCAGTGCCAAATTCTTTATAAAGTGTGTACAACTTAAGGCAATTCCACCGACGCAACTTTTTAAGCAACATGTACCATGCGGTATTAACGCATGCTATACACAGTCTCTCCATTGAAGGAACACGATGCCACTAGAAACACGTCTTCATACTACGTGTTGATTGTTGTTACCAGAGCGCACGCGTCACAGTTCGACATGATTCAACGTGTCGAACAGTGTAGTCGTTATCCAATTGCCATCGAATTGGTGCGGCTTGTATCGTCCGACATGAACTGGAATAATGAAAGAACTACATCTTTTATTGAAGATTACCATAATTCACCTAATTTATGGAATAATAAAATTAGTGACTATAAAAACAATAAAATTAAAAATGGCAAGTTTATGGAAATTGGCGACTTTTGAGTACCCGATGGGTCTAATCTAATTTCCGAACAGTTTTAACTGTATGGAATAATTTTCAATCCCTTGTAAATCCCTTGTTGTGTTTCATTTTGAAGAATCAACAAAGGATCCTACTAAAATGGTAAGTGCACATATAATGACTTGAAAAAAAAATCACGTCCACAGAATTTTTAGTAGGATCTAGGATTGATGACAATTCTTGGAGAGCGTTAGCTCTCCAAGAACTGTGTATAGCATGCGACAATTCTTGGAGAGCGTCAGCTCTCCTAGAATTGTCAGAACTAAGCTTGGAAATACAGTGCCGCAACATGTACCTACATAAGGCAAATAACGAAATAAAAATGTTACTACAAGTTTCCGAAGAAAGAAAATAGAACTTTGGGCCCTATTATAGATGCATTGTTGATGCTCTACGTGATCTTCCCTTTCGTGGAGTTAAACTCCAACGAAATAGAATCAAGAAAGAATCCTGTCATTGACCCAAATAAATTTGATACAAAATTGAAAGAGTCACTTGAAGGTTGAAAGAAGATTGCTTGATAGCAAAGACGTTGAGTTGGCGAATTCAAAAACATTGGCCTAAAGATATTAATACTCAAATGAAATTCGGAGAAGAAGAAATTAGAAACTTGCAATCAGATTACAACTAAATGAAAGGGAAATGATTCATGGATTCCGTGAATACATTCCCGAAAAGACAAATCCAGAAAAACTATTGCATTTGATAAATACTTTGAATAATTGTATTGAACTACTGCATTTGGTAAATACTAATAAATACTTTGAATACAATTCTAATATCGTCAAGTGAATGTGAAGTTAGACGAAAACTGGATAAAACTTTGGAATAAACACTTGTTTTAAATACGATTAATAAAAACAGTAATGTAATATATTTGTAAGATATTTTTAGTAATGAGATGAGCGATCCACCACCTTTTTTCCCAAAAAAGCAATGGAAATATGTATCATGCCTCATGTCGTTTAATGTTGTCTCAGTTCAATTACGGATTTACTAATATTTAAATCTGGTGATGGATACCTCCTTTCGCTGTTATCATTTTTAGAATAGTGACATTTATACCTTGGAAACATAATTGTGTGGTCAATTGCACAATTTCAAATGTTTTCGCCAATGTTATTCACACTGGAAGCTTTTCATCGCATATCAGTTTGGCAAATATCTAAACGACTGTTTTTCTGAAAAACTATTATAAGGCGCCAGTTATTAATATAAAAAGTTTAGAGAAAGAATTCCTTACACGTTTATTGGCTAATACTGTTATTGTGTTAAAATTTCCTTGTGTTATTCTGTAACATTGTGTTTTATAATGCATGAAGACAGAAAAGATGTTTGCAAATCATTGCTAGGCATTTTATAGAAAGCCTTTCCTCGAATAAATAATATAAGATTTTGATTATTGTCCCCTTATCAAATAGCTCTTGCCTGTCCGCTTGGGAACTGTTTTCATTTTATTTACATCTGCATATGTGATTTAAGTTTTCCATCAGTTCTCAGTTTCTTTCTCTGATATCGCTTCCATTCATTTTCACGTCTTAGTTGCTTTCGCGTACTTCTTGGAGTAACATGATTTCCATTCTGCTGGTTTCTTGTGCGCTGTTTTCGGATGAATATGAAACTTCTTCGTCAGGAACATACTCGGCCTCATCAGCTAAGTGTGGTTCTGAATTTGAGTCATTTGAAGAACACAAATTTATTAGTAAACTAAAGGAAAAATGTTAGCCTTATTTTATAAGTTACAAAACGTGCAACTTTCCGTCATCGATGCCCATGTCGTGATTTTTGTACTAATAGGTAGCACGGAGGAAGAATAATAAAACGTTTAGTCGATTTATTTACCTGAAAATTAAACACACCAATTTGAAGCTTAATGTTCATGCAAAAATGGTTCAAACGCGCTTTTATATCATTTTTGCAGAAACATTATGAAGTTTTAGTTTAGATGTTGAAATACTTTTTCCTAGATATCACTACTAAATTGGCATTACAGATAGCTGGCCTTACTAACTAACAGAAGTTAGGTGTAACTTTATGCAATTAAAATGTTAAGAAAATCATCAAGCCTACAATTATGTTGTTCATTTAATTGCAAAATTAAATTATTTAAACAATAAAATTTTATTTCAATTTAAGATTTATAAAATCTTTTACTTTTATAAGTTCATCAATTTCATATTTAATTTTCTTATTCGCTTCTTTTTTAATTTTTAACTGTTCTTTTAGATCTTCATTTTCGTTCTCTATCTGCTGGAACTTAAATTCAAGTGCATCAGTATAAGGCAATCCACCTGAAGACTCAATAATTCCTTGGGAATATCTTAATACACAATCATTATAATAATTTATTTTATTTTCCAATTCTTCATATAGCTTTTGTTCATTTTGAATATTGCCGTGTAAAGATAATATTCTTTCTTCTACAGATCGAACAATTTTGCGTATATTTAAAGAGGATTTATCAAAATCATCAACCAGCTTTTTATGTTTAATTTCCAACTTACAATAATTTAACTTTAAATCATCTAATTCCTTAAACAATTCTCTGATTTGTTCTGTTTTCAATTTCATATCAGACATTATTTTAGCAACTTCAGTCTTCAATTCATTTTTGGTAGAACTATTGATCATTTCCTTTAAATTAATTTTATTCTGAACTTTCTTATCCAAATTTTCTTTTAAGTCTGGATTTTGATCGTGCAACTTAGATAACGTATTTTCTAATATAACTAGTTCAGAATTCATGGCTTTCAAATAACTTTTCTTAGATTTATAATCAACGCTCATCGTTCTTAATCCATCAACAAAATGTTTCAAATTTTTACCTTTTAAAACATCACCACCTAATAGAGCACAAATCTGATCAATTTTAGCTAATAATATTTCATTATCAAGCTTATTTCTATTAATTTCTTTACCAATAACTTCCTTTTTCTTGCATAAAATTTGGGCATGTTTAAAAAAATCGTTGTTATTATTAATGGAAAAATTTTTAGCTTTAAATCTTAAATTTTTTATATCACTTTGTACGATATTGATTTCATTACTTAAATCATCTAACTCCGAATAATTTGGATCATCTTGAGAATATATGCTCTCATAAATATTTAGATCTGCTTCAATATCCATGTAATGATGTTTCAATTCTTCGAGATTGTAATTATTATAATCAGATTTCTCAACTAATTCTTCTAAGCCCTTAATCCGTTCCACAGTTTTCAATTTAATTAATGTTTTATTTAGTTGCTCAAATTCATTTTGCTCTGCAATAAGTTGAGCATCATTAATTTTAATTGCAGATTTTTCATTGCAATAATCTTTAACCAGATCAACATATCCAGCACTAATTTTATATTCTTGCAACTTATTTTCTTGAATATCCAATCGTCGACTTAAACTACGTGTAATATTTTTGAGTTCTTTGCTCTTTATTTCCAGGTCTTTTTGATCTTCCCATTTCTGTTTTTCATCAATGTTAGTACGGTAAGCTTCCATAAACTGCTCGATACATTCAGTATAATTCATGTAAAGACAATGAAAATTTGGTTCATCAATGAGATCTAAAGGTATATCAATAAGATTACTATATTTAAATAAATAATATCTTTTCTCAACTTCTTCTTGATTTATTAGTAACCATTCTAGTAATGAATAAATTATCCGTCTTGAACCTTGATTTAAACCATTATTAAATTCAGGTGATTCTAAATAATTCGAGTTTTTATACTGTAATGATTTTAAGCACGATATTATATCAATAACTGCCCGATGCTTATCACTATGTGGATCTATTTTTGGAAAATCACAATATTTATTCAGAATATTAATTACAATTTGTAAAAGTTCTTCACATTTCAGAGCGTTAAATGAGCTACAAGTATATGTATTTGAAAAAAGTCTATTAATGTTATTGACAATTGTTGTGATATGTTCCATTTAACAGTTTCACAGCAACGAACGAATGGCTCAAATGTCAGTCAAAATAAGGTGACGTTTAAAATGCATACATATGCGTTCGGATATTTATAGTACCATTATTACACCCAGAATAGAGACTTTGTCCAAATATAATGGAACATAATTCTATAATTTGCTACCAAATTTATTTCATCTTCAAAATTTAATTTTGATAACATTTTTTCCACTTCATACATTTTGTAATTTATAAATAAAAAATCCAATAAAATGATTACTAGCGAAATAATTTATTTAACTTATCAATGTGAAATATTAGAGCAATATTGTCAGAAGCCAAATTTTTAGGTGGGGAGGGGAGTTTACTCAGGTTAACAAGTGATATTGTTTTATAATTAATTCAAGAATTAACCCTCTAATGTAATATAAACTAACAAATCAATTCATCGGTGTATGTTCGATTTACAAATATCTAATTTAGTTTTAATTCATCGATGGCATTATATGTATTTTTATCCCTGAAGATGTTTATCTCAAGATAATTATCTAGATCGTTTTCAGGACCGTTATCTATTCCCTTATTAAGATTACTTATAAAATCGTTATCATTAATTTTTATCCCTGAAGATGCTTAAATTTATATTCGAAACCGGTATTGTATAAAGATGAACACTCCTTATCAAGATTACTAAAACAACCATATCAAGATCGTTATGACAGATTTTTATCAAAGATCATTATCCAGATCGTTATCAAGATCGTTATCTAGTCCATTATTAAAATTATTATCAAGCTCCTTATAAAGATCGTTATCAATCATTTTTTATCCATGAAGATGGTCAAGTATATATTTGAAAACGGTATTAATGAAGATAAACAATCCTTATCAAGATTATTATAAAAATATTATATAGATTTGTTATCATTAATTTGTATCCCCTGAGGATGGTAGAGTATACAGTCGAAATCGGTGAATCCTAAATACCGATGTTATACACTAATTACCTGTCTTTAGGTAAGTATACGTGTCTTAAGATGTTGAGGATTTGCCATTAAATTGAACCCTCAGATGAAAAGTGGGAGCAAAGCTTAGTCCTTCACCTTCATTCATGCATTTTGGTCATTTTGGTCTTCGTTCATGCCTTCATTCATGCATTCATGCGTAGTTGCTAAAGCTGCAATGAAAGATATATATATATATATATATATATATATATATATATATTTGCAAAATAAAGAACATCTTGATGTCATAACGATATGGTTCAAAATGAAATAAAGTGGCACTTCATACCACGCAGATCGCCACATTTCGGAGACTTAGGGGAAGGTGGTATTAAGAGCGTTAAACATCACTCGTGGCGAATGATTGGTGATTATAAATTGGCGTATGAGGAATTATTCATATTACTGACTGAGGCCTGCCTTAATTCTCGTCCGCTCAGTCCGTTATCAAATGATCCTTCAGATTTCACATCTTTGACACCTGCACACTTTTTAATCGGGGCCCAATTACATCCTTACCTGAGCCTAATTTGCTCGATTTACCTATAAACAAATTAAATTGTTATTTTGACGCCGCCACTGCATCAAGTTAGATGAATAGCAAAGGAAACGCGAAGAGCGGTCCGACAAGAACCAGAAGCGAGTGGAGTGGCATATCGGCTACTAGACGCGACGCATCTATATAATATACATATATAATACGTACATTTACTTTATTATTATTTGTATTGTAAAATCATTTATCATTAATATTTTGTTCTTCTTCTTCTTCTTCCTTTTTGTACGGCATCTGCCTTCTTCTCTAACTTCTTAGAGTTGTAGCTGGGATGCTGAATTCAAGCTTTCATACCAACGTATGGGTGGACGTCTAGGTGATCTGCTGGATCTTGGGAGACCATTCCTTGCAATCTTCGGCAATCTGTTGTCGTCCATCCGTTCAACATGATCTCTCCATTCGCGACGTCTGTTTCGAGACCAT
>WYDF02257241.1:0-19740 GCA_009867245.2 Adranes taylori
AATAGTTGTTTAATTAAGCAAGCAATCATCGAAAATTGCGAATCATATATGAGAGACCTGTTTTATATAGTTCATCAGTAGAATATCTTTGTCCTAATCCATATAAATATTTTATTTTATTTTGTATTGATTTCATTAATTTTTCATTGCAGTTCCCCAAATACTTTGTTGATGTGTGAAATGAGTTTCCGTTAAGTTAGTCATTTTCTTTTTAATTTCTTTGATGTGTTTGTTCCAGTTGAATCTTTTGTATATCCATATGCCAAGATATTTATATTCTTCTACTTCTTTTAATTTCGTCTTCTATATTTATTTTGATGGATTGTATCTTTTTATTTTTGTTATTTGATATATATTTTGTTTTGTCTTTATTTATTATTAAATTATTGCTTTTTCCCAGTTATTAAATTTATCAAAATTTTGTTGGATTTTATTTTGAAGTGTCTTTAAACAGTTTCCAGTCAATACTTGTACCGCATCATCCTCATAACTGTAGTAATAATTCTCCATTTTTATGGTTTAGTCCTGTAAGTAAAGTATAGGCCCTAATACCGCTCCCTGTGGTACTCTTGTTTTCATTTCTTTCTTTTCTCCCTTTGTAGATTTCATTCTAACTAGTTGTGTGTGATTTGATAGGTATCTTTCAAATAGTTTGTACGCTTTTTCTCTTATTCCTATCGCCTGTAGTTTGATTAGTAATTTATTTCGATCCTCTGTGCCGAATGCCTTCAAGAAGTCTATTAAAATTGATACACTATATTTTCCTTTATCTATTTCTTGTCTTAGTTCTTCCGTGTATTCTAATTGGGCGCATTGCAATACAATGTTTTCTTGATACCCGTACTGTTTTGGGTCAAATACTATTGTTTTCTTGATGAAGTCAATCAGTCTATTTTTAATTATTTTTTCTGTAATTTTTGTAAAAGCTGATAGAAGTGATATTGGTCTTTAATTTTTTATTTCTGATCTCTCCCCTTGTTTAAAGACCGGTACCACTTCTGTTTCTTTTAGTTCCTGAGGGAACTTTCCGTTTTCTATTATATTGTAGAATTTCTTTTAGTTCCCCAGGGAACTTACCGTTTATTATATCAGGCACTATCGGTAATATTAGTTTAATTATTGATTTCACATCCTTTGTGCTTATGTTGTCTAGTCCTGGATAGCTTTGATCTTTTAAATTCGATATAATATCTTCCACTTCATTTTTGTTCGTAGGATTTAAAAAGATGGTTTTTATGTTTTTTGTTCTGTAATGTTTCTTGTGTTTGTGTGTGTTTAAATTAAATCTCTCACTGACTTCCTTGTCCTTAATTAATTTTATAACATAAGGATAGGTGTACCAAGGATTTGGAAAAAACTACATTCTTTCAGCAAATGGTTATTATAAATTGTCTTATTAAATTACCTGAATCAAATATAAATTGATTTTGAGTAGCAGGTAGGACAGATAGTAATTTTTCGTTGTTACGCTTTTTAATTGTGACATGAAAATACAAATGAATTTGAAAAGCAGTTTGAAGAATATTTACTTCGTTATTTACCACTTATAGAACAATATTTTAAACTAAATTTCAACCATTCGAGCCATTTGAAACTATAGCTACAATCAAGTATGTAAGTAAAGTAAATATTTTTACTTGATTGTATCGTGGATTATTACTAGAGTCCTAGATCTTAGCGCATGAGTATCTTAATAGTTTAAAAAGTGATTTCTATAGATTTAAAGTATAATACACAATAAATGTCTTAAATGCAAATGAAAAAGAAATGACTCGCAACACATAGATCTCAATGACAATATATTGCAAGGATGTTTTGATCATGCTACGTTCACTGCGGAAGATATGAGAACTGAAATTTTCATAATTTTAAACCGTTATCCTCTTCTGTATTTTGATAATTCGGCTCTTATCTTTGTCTTCGAATAGAATTCTGATCCGTGAATTCCAAAACTCAACTTTAATTGCGAATATTTCCAATAGATTTGTTGCAAGTTAAATATTCCATCTAACATTTCAATAAAAAGTTGTAGAGAAATTGATTTAGCTGTGGCCAATTTATGGAATATTCCGAACAGTTTTACACGCATAGATAGATGCTCAGGCAAATCTGAGTAGAACCTGCATGAAGCTCTAATCTGGGACAAAATTGTCGCGAAGAATAGCGTACCGGATACTTTCGAGAGCCGGCTACTTCTTCCAAATTCATCACCACATTTCAACTAACCGCTTTCTAACATAAAGTCATAAACTCTTCTGTTTAATACTGCCATAAAACACTTGCGTATCAAATACCACAACACACTTAACAACCACAATATCTGTCAATAATGGTTTCTGACAAACATCAACTTTATCTCTAGCAAGTTTTCACGGTCTGGCATTATTTTTATCCTAACCCCCACATGAAAAGTCTAGAGAAATAACAAAAACACAGCCTCTGCCAATAAGAAACTTCTGTTGAATCTTCAGGAAATTATCAAATTACTCTCTTCCACTTTGTTAGGTGATTTTCCCTGATATTAGAAACTCCTCATACAATCATAATTTCCAAACCAACAAAATATTTCAGCTGCATTTCTTCTTACCGTTCTGAATGCATTCACTAAAACTTTTGAGAGGATAATTACCAATCGTACACAAAACATACTCACTTACGAGCGCAGGAATGTTTCGCAAAAGCTGGGAATACGAAAGTTTCGCACATACTCGGTGGTTTAAGGGATTTTAAATCTTTAATATCGGAACGTCAAAATTGATAGGATACTGTTTCCCGCTAAAATCCATCAAATCTTCCAATCAGCTCTATTGGTAAACACCAAAAACGAGTCTTGTTTTGTGAAATAACCAATTAGACAATCTTGAGACAACTTTCACTTTAATTAAATAATCTTCTATTCTTTTGACATGATGCATTTCATGTTTTCATTATATTGTACGTCCACCTTTATGTGATCTTACTTTGAAGGTCTTTAGTCAATTCAAAAATAATGGTTGAATGAATTGATGAAAAATACAATTATGTCTCATTGGAATTTCGCGTCTATATAAATATATTTTTCAAGTCATACATTTCGACTTGATTTTCTTTAAATCTCAATACGGAATACGGCTCTGGTATTTGGTTTTAGATTTCATAGTCTTAAGCATATCCACTAATAACAATTTTATTATGTGGACTAGAGTCAAGACTTAAAATAATTGGTTTTTGCCTATCAAAAGTGTAAACTACGTAATGAAGTAGATTCACTTAGATAGAACTAATACATGTATATTTTTATATATTTTATAGTTGTGACTAGTTGCAGTGAGTGTTGATGGATGTTTTGTATTAAAATTTAAATCAAATTTCTGTGCAACTGATTTTATATTACATTAACTTGTTTTTGTTAACTGTTGATTTTATATCCTAATTTTATTTTTAGTTGCTTTTAATTCAATTGGAATCGTAGACATCTTAACAAATAATTTATTTCTAGCTTTGAGAAATGTGACCCGTCCATACAATAGAAATGGAGAGCAAGTGTTGATTCTAGTTCAATCGATGGACTTCTTCTTGCATGGTGGGAAATCCGGATCAAAAATTTTCCGATAAGAACTAAGTCTAGATAAGAACAAAATGTTTGGTATAAAATAAAACAATAATGTAACTTACAAACATTAATTTATTAACCATTTGACAAATGAGTACTTCAGTTGAACTTTATTTTGTACGTTTTCTTATATTCGGTGTCAAAATAACGCAACGTAATAAATCGGCTATTATAATATATATCTAGCCTTTTATTTTTGAGCCCATGTGTCATGGAATATCGAATACCGTGACAATCAATATTAGCAGTCTTATTAATAATTTTAATTTTTAGTATATTTTTTTTACTATTGAGATGAATGCTTCCCTTATTTGAAACCCTGTTAACAGTTCAACATATAACTTTTAAATCTATTGATTTAAATGTCTGGTCCTATCAATATGGTTCAGATTAAATTAATTCAATATAACGGAGACAGATTGTTGACATAATTTTTCCCACATTTTTCAACAATAGATTTTTGATCATTTTATTTCTTAAATAACATTAAGATTAGTCAGTACGTGTTCTTGAAAAAGTGGAAAGTATACAATTACTTCAAAATGTAAACACCTATTTAGTTTAAAAACTCGGCTTTTTAAGAACTAACGATACAATTTACTTACTACTACACATACACAATCATTTTCTAGACATGTAAACTTAAAAATTTTTGAGACGATATAGCAACTCATTCTGAGACACCATTAATAACAGTTCTATAACGTTCTAAACCAAAATACCGGCTATACTGTTTACTTGTCCCAGGTGATGCCATAATCTCCAAGGTTAAGCCTTTTTGTTGCTGCAGCAATGAAAAGAAAATAAATCGGGTGGCTTGAAAAATTATTTCCGAATGGATGAAGCACCCAAGAGGCGAGGAATTAGGAAAAACTCCGATGATATGGACGGAGAAACCACACTTCGTATGATTAATCCTGCAAGGATAAAAATATCTTTGTAAGGAATATAGGCTCGACATTGAGTTTGACTTCAATCGGCATTGAATTATGTGAACTGTTAAGTCCTAATTCACTGGGTAAACTGTTAATCACTTATTTAAGTCCCCAAAATAAGATTATCATGTTGAGAATGGAACAAGATCATGAACCCGGAAGAGAAACAATGTAGCTGTAACCTGCTCAGGGATAATTATGGCTGTTCTGACACGGAATGCTCAGGTTGAAAAGGTCATCCATCTACTGAAGAATGGAAAGCTCCTGGTATGGACGTCATTACTGTTGAGATTCTTAAAGCAATGAAAGCAAAAGGAATTGAGACAATGCTGGAATTGTGTAATATTATTGAAGATCATGACGGGTGAGGTCAGTTGGTATTTGTCATTGCATATAAGAACCCTCCCACTAAGTTGCCAAATTATAGGACGATACATCTACGAACCGTATCCTGGAAATTTCACAGCTGCATACTCTCGATTTGGCTCTACATAAATCAAATAATGCGAAAGATTAGAGAATTGGGAAGGTGATATCTCTATCAGTGATAGGAAAACTTTAATCAGTGTAACATAAAACTGATTCTAGCGATCTCCGCCCGAGAACTAGAGATCATCATGAAAACGCTGGAACAGGTCGATATCGAAATAAATAGAACTAAGACCAAATTGATGATCATCGATAGACCAACGAACATATAAACCAACGTGTCGCTGGATTCGCTGCTTACAAACGCCGGGGCACGTTCTGAAGAGTTCTCATCTTTCCCATGGTAACTTTACTCTTGCTAAAAAAGGGTTAACACAATCAGACCAGAAAACATTGAGTTTAGAGATCAACCCAAACATTCTTCAGATCTCCTGCACAGAATATAGCATCAATGCCTCCAACCTTGCATCAAGAAACAGCTTCTGGAGTCAACCAAGCTAATGCCGGCTATTACCGCTATATCGCCATGACAGGCACACTGGAGAATTTAATGTGAAAGAGAAAGACTAATTGCTGCTCATAGGCGATAAATTTGCAGCTTCACATATGACTACGACAGGTTAGGAGGTCCCAGACGAGTAGTCAGTGTAATGGATGAAGATTCACATTTTTTGCTTACATGCAGTTTTCCAATTTCGTAAGATTTTAATTTTGATTTAAATTTTATTTTTAGTAATTTCTTACTGCATTCAAAGACTGTTACTTATACTGTCCGTGCATGGTTAGCTAATATCTTACTGGGTTACTTTTATCGACGTTTTAAAAGAAATGATAATCGATACGAAGCATTTGCAAAATTTTGCTGTCATTTTAAATGTCGTTTATAGTATTGGGAATTTATCATTTCTTCTAAAAACATGTAACAACCAGGATTGCTTATTATTAGAATTACTTTTGAGTGATAAATGGGTTTGAACATGTTCATTGATTCATTTGATTCAAAAAATGATACCGAAATGTTTAAATTTTACTGTATGATGAGCGTTCACATGTATTCAGTAAATAGTAGTTTCCTTGTATGACTCAAAATTAGCACGTATCAATACAGGGATGCCGCTAATCTTTGTACTGAATGGGGGAGTTTCCGTATGGAATATTGAACATAGTGCGTAGTCTGTAAAATTTGCGGCGTATACCTGTGAGCCATTGTCCACGGTGTAATTAGTTCGTAGAGAATTTCTAGTCAGATACTACATTTTAAATTTTGTTTTTCGTTCGTAATTTTATTTATAAAAGTTGGAATATAGTATTCCTTAGTATAATTTTTAGCTATAACCAGCATAGCTTGTTCACTATGGATAAACATCAATCCTATTGTGAACTTAAACTAATTGTTGAAACTAGTACTTGTAGTCTCATACACAAATCTCATGAGATCGCGAAATGACGCAATAAGTACTTGTCATATGTTAGTAATATTTTTTTTGAAACAGAAAATTTGAGAATGTAGAATGAAAGCGTATGTGCCAAACTAATAGTTTTTATTGTTTCCTTTTATGCGTGACTTCAGAAAAATGATTTTCTACTGAAATTTTTGGCAAACCATTAACATATGTGTGACGGCGAATACATGTGAACGTAGACTTAGATTTAAAGAATTAAGTAGAGGTTAGGAGCGTTGATTTGATTTGGTTAGGAGCGTATCAGAATACAAACAAGTAATTTATACATTTTGCAGCAGTAATTTATACATAAATTATAAAACCATCATTAGCTACATGAAACGTATCTTCACCATGCTACAAAGTTTATTCTTTGAAATCGTACATCTAAATTATCAAATATTGTATCTTCTCGCAATAAGAGTAATATTTATCAATTATTATTCTTATAAAATTTTAATTCGTTAGTGGATTTGAGATACAGTTCTGAAAAAGTTCTAAGTGGTTCAGAAAATTAGATATGACAATCGATTGGCAAAATGCAGACAAGTGATTTCATAATTATTAGGAATTTGGTTTTCTTGTTCCTCATTTTTGTGATATCTTTTTAACCGCGTACATTGGAATGAGTGCCACCAAATTGAAATGCTTACTAGTTCGCATTTCAATTATTTTTACTGATTCGCTCATTGTTTTTTTTAATTGTTTCTTTAACTAACCTAACCCAATGGCATTACAGCCCATCAATAGCTCGAGCCCTCACCCACAATGTTCCGCCACGCATCTCGATCCACCACCTCTAACGCGAATGCTTTGCAAGTCCTCATCTTTCACTAGCGCTTTCTGGGCCTGCCCACCAATTTTATCTTCGCCCTTCCGATAGTTGCGTGAACACTTTCCGCGCCGCTCGCTCTTCAGGCATTCGTTGGAGATGTCCCATCCATAGAATCTGCGCTTTTTTTACTTTAGTCACCAACGTAGGATCCTTGTAGAGTTCATATCTGATATCGTCGTTCTTTTTGATACGCCAAACAACCCCATCGCACGCGGATTAAATAGATGTCGCAGGATTTTCCGTTCCCATATATTCAGAATCCTATCATCGTGTGCGGTCAGGACCCGCTTTCCGTATGTCATTCCCATATATTACTACAGGCCTTATAATAGTTCTATAAATCCTTTTGCTTTGCCACAACAGAAAAATTAGAAGCTCCACAAACTTTACTTTGAAATTGATCATCTCAGAAATGACCTGACAAAACAGGAATATCGCTGAACAAAATACACTCAGAAACGAAGTAGTTGTATCCGGAATCAGTGGAGCGGGTAAGTTAGATGCTAAAGGTACTCTGATGAATATTTATACGGCATTAAATCTACAATTTAACAGTTTCAACTCCATAGAATTTATGTATTAAAATGTTAGGGGACTCAACACAAAGACTCACGACTTCTACACATCAGTACTCAACTCAGATAGTGATCTAATTGCTGTCACAGAATCCTGGATTCAAGAAAGGTTTCTTTCATAAGATTTATTCCCTACAAATTACGATGTATATCGATGCGACAGACAACTAACAGCTACAGAGGTAACTAGAGGTGGAGATGTTCCTGGTTTAAGGAATACGTGGTCTTTAGCACAACTAGATCTATCTACAATTTATAAAGAATATCCAAAAACGATATAATTGTCTGCAAAATTACATCATGTATAACTAGTGTATCATTGTTTGTGTTGTACATTCCGCCAATGCAGGATTCTTGTGTTTATGAATATTTGTTTGAATATGTAGAATCTTTATATAATTTATAAGACAGGAACTTGTGATACTCGGCGATTTGAATCTGCAAATTAGTGGTCGTCATTGCGTGGATTTAAGTTCTCGACCAGGAGCTTGAGATTCAATGCTACAAAGTTTTATCGAATTCTTTAATATAAATCAATTTAATCCAGTTCTAAAAGATAAGAATTCTATACTGGATTTAGTTTTAAGCAATTTGGAAATGCTCTGTGTATTTTCGGAAATGCAACTTTCCAGAATTATACAATGCAACAATTAAATACTTTTAAGTTATGTTAGTAAATGAAATACTTACATATTTTCTATTATCAAGAATTTTGTGTTTTACAATATATAACAATTTGAAGATGTCGATTTCATTAAATAAAAATTGAATAATGTAAATTTTATAAAAAAAAAATGCTTTCGCATTAAGATAACAAGATTGTAATAAATGTCATGTAAACAGTTTATTATCAAATTTATCATTTCAAACAAGAAAATTAAATTAAAATTTAAATAAAACGGTTACTTTTAAAATTTTACGAACAACTTTTAAGATAGAATCCATGGCAAACAAATCACAATTATAATAATTTAACATTTTTTTCTTATGCTCATATTTAAATAAATTTAATTTCATGTCTGCTTTTTAATAAACTATACGTAATCAAGTATATAAAACAATATTAAATAATACACGTACAAAAACAAATATTACTGAATGCAATAGCCATACCAAACTTATTTGGTAGAATTATTAATTCTTTAACTGCCTTTGTAAATATAGAGTCATCGATTATGGCTGCCGATATCAAGATGTTGTAATAAAGATTTTGCATTTTTTTATGTTATTAAAGAAAAAACCCTATATTTACAATTTCTCAAAAATATATATGAAGTTTTAAAGCTTTGTATATTAAGCTGTTTCCTTTTCGGGGTAATAACAAAATTCATCTGTTTTGTGGAAGTACAGTGATAATAGATATAAAATATTTTTTTAAATATCGTACTCTTAAATTAAGTCAATATAACTTGGCGAGGACATAATAAATGTAACTGAAACTATGGAATAATTTCCATTTCTCTACTCATGAGAAATCATAGTCTGAGCAAAATTGTATATGGGCAAAACATAGGGTAAATCTTTTTCAACCTTAGAAACTTGAAACAGACTGAACAAGCTTCGGGCATTTGAAATAAATTAATTAATTGTTAAGTTTCGGAATGTTAACAGTTTCAGAGTTTCTTTGAGATTATTAAAACAGTTTTGATTACCGAATCAAGTTATCTAAGATGCATGATGACGTATTTAAAACTAGATTGATTGAGTCAAGCGTTACTTACTTTGGTAGGCAATTGATTATGTGTTAATGGATAAAAGAGCGAGAGAATTTGTTGAAAGTATTAAGATAGAAGAAGAAGAGTGGAAGCAGATCACTTTCCGATTGAATTAGAATGGAGGTTAAAATGGTATTCAGGTAAAGAAAAAGAGAAAGGAGAAGTATATGGGGAAGAGGAAAGTAGATTTAAATGAAATAATAAAGAAAAACGGGATTTTAAGAAAGGTTAGAAAATGAGAAATTAGAGGAAATTAAAAGCAGAAAGGTGGTGATGCAAGGGATCACAAGGAATGGGGAATGAAAGTGTTGAAATGTAGTAATCACGCCAAAATATCAAATGGCAGTGTTTTATTACTTCATGATTGCCACATGTAATATAACGTATGTAGTTAGATGACTATATTGAGGTTACGAGGGATTGACTTAGTGATGTTAACGATTAAACGGGAGAGCGTCTACGACCAGATAGACGGGAGCAAGGACACAACTGTAACAACGACAAGACTAACTCAATTTGATTGATTGTAGATATTTGATATAAAATAAAATATTTTCTAAGATAAATGAACCTATGGCTGCGTTTCTCTATCTGAAAGCGAAATGATTTTTCTATATGGAGTGTATGCTCTGAGAGTAATGCATGAATCTTGTGCCTTTATGTGTGTAGGTATATTAATTATGCGAAAACACTGAATAAGTTAGTTGTTATTATGGAATCTATTTGGGTATTACAAACGTATTAAATACCCAAATAGATTCTATAATAACTAACTGATTCAATGTTTTCGCACAATTAATAGCACAAAATTCATGCATTCTTCAAATAAACATATGTGCGTAATCCCCAGAGCATTCACACAACCATATATTGTATATAACACAGAGAGGTTTTACAATAGAAGTAATACTAGAAATAGTAATTATACAAGAAATAGTAATGCAAGAAAAAAGACAAAAACAAACATAAAAATACTGGTAATAAACGGAATTACATCTGCAGATAAGAACTAAAGAATATAATATGTAATTGGTACATGAGACAGTGGCTACAGCGCGACGCTGAAATCGGTTATTCAATATTCCTGTAGGAAATAAAAGGCACACGCAAATGAAGTTTATTCGAGGTAAACCACTGTTGCGTCTTTGAATACATGAAACTTGCTTCCATTTCAAAGTCTTGTCTATTGTTTCCTAGTAGGGTTAGTGTTGTCCCATCAGCGAACAAAACACTATGATCTGGTTTTACACTTGAGGTAGAAATTCAAAAAGGTATGAAATAGAATTGGTCCTAGAATGGATCCTTGAGGCATCCCCATGTCGATTACAAGCTCCTCAGAGCATACATCCTTCATGATCACCCTCTGTTTTCTATTCTCAGGTAAGATGATATTAGTTATTGTTGTCAAAGTAATAGAACTCTAGTTTTTTGCAGAGTATATCATGCACTACACAATCAAATGCCCTGCGCAGGGGGCAACAATATGACGTCAAAACCATAGCATCATCAAATGCCACTAGAACAACATAGAATAACTGCAGTCTATCGTCGCTCGTACCCCTATTTTTTCTGTAGCTGTATTGATTGTCCTGATATAGTTTGTTCTTTTAAAAATAGTATGTGATTTTATCGCAATTACCTTCTCAATTTATTTTCGAGAAAATTGGTAGCAGTGAGATTGGTCGATAGTTGCTGATCATTTTCCTATCGCCTTTTTTTTGCATATGGGTATGACATTAGCAATTTTTACATTGGGTATGGACATATTAGCAGTTAGGGAAGATTTCTTTATGAAAAATTTTGTTTATTAGACGCGTCATTGGTATAATCAGGTTGTTAACATTGCTCTTTATTAAATTGGAACTGAGTCCATATACATCTCGTGATTTGGAGTTTTTCAGCGCTTTAAAGACTTTCCTTACATCATTGTGTAAGGCGCTTCCATATGAGAAACGAATAATCAGAGGGATGATTATATTCGTAGTTCGAGGATTCCAAGCAGTCAGGCAGTCTGCTAGGACCACCTAACTGCTTGTGTCAGTGTTGGTAGGAATTTCATCAAAATAATTATTGAAAGTGTCAGGATCTGTTCCATCTATCTTGATTTGCTGCTATCCTTCGATCTCAAAAAAGTGATAACATAACTAACGTGTGGTCAGTATTGTATCGATAGCATTTTTGTTCATTTATATACAAATGTTGTGAACACTGGAATCATCGATCTACAAATATCAGATCATTTGAGTCAATTCATCAATTTTATGGTGGAACATGAAACCTTTGGCAAGGGGCAACAGATTAAGTTAATTAGCCAATTACGCTGCGTGCCAAGAACATCTTCAGGTTACTCTCACAGGTGAATTGCATTGCCGCTGACAAAAATGCGCACCAGAAAAGGTGATTCTGAAATCAAGTGGTTTAATCAAAAATTAAAAGTAGTGAGAGATAAATTGTTTCTGCTTAATTATATATGCACTAATTTCGGGACAGATACATTATTGGAAGAACGCAATGTTTTCCGCCATAATTATCGTCGAGCTCTGAGAGAAACAACAAGGAATGCATTCGAGAAAGTAATGAACAGGATCCAACTACAAAACCAGAAAACTTTGGGAAATAGTGAACGGTAGCCGTAATACAGGTGAGAGGAGTTATAGAAAAATCATTTCGGTTTATCTATCTTAGAAAATATTTATATTTTATATAAAATATCTACAATATCTAATCAAATTGAGTTAGTCTTATCGTTATCGGGTCACCGTTGTCGTTATAGTTATCGTTGTCCCGTCTATCTGGTGGTTGACTCTCTCCCGTTTAGTCGTTGACATTACTAAGTTAATCCCTCGTAGCCCTAATATGGTCACTTAACTACACTCTAATAATAGGACCCTCATGAAGATGGTCCGAAGGTGTTGAAACTATATAATATAACAGTTATACTATACGTGGCAAATCACGAAGTAAAGAACATTTCCAGTTGAGCTCCTAAAAATTTGAAGTATCAAGCAAATATTTTGAGGTAAGAGCAAGATACATAGACTAGGATGCGTCATTGAAACCCACTTGTTTAGTCACCGCTCGCCCAATTAACGTAGCTACTGCATACACTTAGGGAGCCACTGGAATAGTTTTTAAACAGACCCAATTAGAGAGCAGATCAGAGAGCATTATATTAACCTAACGACAGGCGCGCTAACTTCATTTGATAAAATCTACTTAAAATTAGCATTATCGTTTGAACGACTACATTATTGGCATGAGGGTATGTCAACTAAACCTAGCAATAGCCAAGAAAATATTTAATCTTCATAGTTTAAAGAAATAAAGTGTTCTGCGCAGGGGCTGTCATATGGATGAAAATACGGGCAAATATCGGGCCATCCCGATATTTGACTAGATGTATCCTATATATTTTTCACAAATATTGCAGATTTATATCAAATTATTAACAAATCTAATCAACAGCGGGGGCCTAAGGCCCTTCTTTTGGGACCGGCACTCGTTCTGTGAAATCTTTATTAACATTTCTGAATGCTCCCTACGATAACTATTGTTTATGGTTCTAAAAAATGAATTCTTGACATAAAGAACATTCTTTGGCAGGTGTTATTACACATATAATGAACAGGAGAAGTGTCATTATCAGTAAAAGTTTCAAGAAATTGAAGAATTACGTCGCTCATCCACTATATTATTAGAAGGATAAAGGTCCGAAGCAATCGCAAAAAAATTGACAATTATGTAGGAATTTAGAATGAAGATTTTAAATACCTATATACGTGGACAATTTTGAAGGAAAGAATATGAAGCAGGGCAAAAGAAAATTTGCTCCAAAGTATACTAACAATTACTTAAAAATTCAAAAAATCCTACTGCATAAAATGCGTAAAGGGCACATGAAATTATACCACAAATGATGAATCTTACTTTTAATTTCAACCCGTCATAGATTTATCTCACAGTATTAGTCTGGAGGCTATTTCAGTAAAACCCCAAGAATTTTGATGGCGTTTGTTTACTTCAGTTTCTTTTTGTTACATCCATAAATTTCAGAAATATGGCATATGAATTGAACATAGTATAGAGTTACGTGAAGTATTTATTAATGAAACTAGTCATGAATGAAGATGTTAAGAGTGTAAAAAAACTAAGAAACGATCGCAATACTTGTATGTATTGTAGTGATAAGAATATGGTCAGCAAAAGCAAAAAAATTACTATACTTTCAATTGTTTAAACATATAAAAAATTACTTATTAGATATAATAAATTAAAAATTGCAAATACGAATTAAAATTTAATCTAATATATCTTGTGTTGTAATTTTGACTTATAAAAACATCTTAATGATAAATATGTATATATTATGTACTCTCCATAAACTTATATGCACCACTACTCTAGGGACCAAGGATCTACAAATTGTGGATCAATTTTTATACTCAAATTATCTTAAAAACATTACAAAAAACCGTCTTAAATGACACGTTCAACTACCAATCACAATATAGACATCTATAACGTATTTGTTTATTAACATATATGATAATTTATATTGTTACCTATGGTTTTTGGCTTTGTGTTACTGGTATGATATTCTATGTAATACAGTTATATATCAAACATTTCTAACAACTAATCGTTTTCATTGCTATAAACTTAAAACATTTTATTGGAAAAATAAAAGAATCCTAATGATTATATATAAACGTAAAAATAAATTATTTGTGAAACAATGCTAATCGATCGCTTTGTAATCAAATTAATCACGAAATATATGACTTGGTTAGTAATATATCATCGAATTTTAGAATTGATATCGAATAAATCTAGTATAATCAGGCCTTAATCAAATTCTTAAACAAACAAAAAATGTAATACTATGTGGTAAATCATGAGTTCCAAAGTTTTGCTTAAACGAACCTTGGCGGGCAAAAAAACAAGTATATCAAATATATAATATTGACAATGGGGATCTAGGATAAAATTAAACATGAAGGAGCTAACTCATATACTAAAAGTGGTAAAACGGTAAAACTTGACGAATGAAGAGGTCGGTGGTTTATTAGACAGAGTCCGAGAAAAGTTCTGTAACCAATTTGAGGTCGGTGTATGTCAAATTGTAAATGACAGCGCATTGAAACTTTGATAAATGATTTTTATTTTATTGACGACAAGCACGCAAAAGCATTATTTTCTAACGCGCATTATTTTCAATTTTTCTATTATGGAATCGAAACGTACGAGTGATTGCGCTTTATATGCATGGAAATTCACATCGAGGTATCGTTTATCAAGTGCAACATTTGAAAGTGAAATGTTTGTCTGTCGAGCCATATCGCGTTACAACGATACCGGCCACGAAGATCGCTACGGAAAAAGTCGGGAATAAGCAAAGAACGCAGTGCAACTCAAATGACGGCAAAACTGCATATATCCGATTGGGGCGTTTCACACATACTGAAAAATGAACTTCAATTAGGGTATATATAGGATGCATAAAGTTCACCATCTTGACGAACGACAACGTAAGCACCGGACAGAAAGAGCAAAGGAACTTGTTCGCTTATACAAACGTGGCGAGTTTTCGAAGATAATTTTTTCGGATGAAAAATCTTTCACCATTCAGTCAATGATAAACTAACAAAGCGATCGCGTTTGATTAAAGGGAAAGTCAATTGTAATTTGAATATTCGTGTGGTGACCAGCTCGCAGAAACATGCAAACGTCATGATAAGGGAAGTCATATATCGCTCTCCGTTGGTTTTCGTCGACCGTGGCGTAACGGTAAATGCAACTGAGTACCGAAAAAAGGTGTTGAAAGGTGTATTTTCCTGCAGTGTATAAATAATTTGGTATCCAATGAGCTCCAAATTTCCAAATATATTTACAAACTTTATTTTGAGTTTTAATTGAAATATGTTTTGATGCTCAAAAATTGTCGAATTTATTGGAATAGTTGATTTGTTTAGTATTCACAATTCGAATAATCGAACACAACGAATAGTTGGAAACTCCACTCGTGGTATCTATCTATGTTTAATATGTTTTTACTTGTACATGTTTTGGGATAAATCCAGCATGTTCTTGAATGATTGTAGGGTAGACATAATCTTTTAATCTACTATGTAATCCGCAATACTTTGCTGCAGACAGACTCTAGAGCTATTGTTGGGTAGTTGGAGTATTACTGTTTAGTTTATTTTGTGTAATGGGAACGCATGTAAATTTAGTCGAATTGATTGTTGACATATTGTCTATTCTTTGGTATTCCTGGAGAATTCTTTGGTTTAGCTTTTCAGAGCAACTTCAATGTCAATCTTCAGAATTTTGGGTTCGTAATTACCTATGCTGGGTTATTCGCGGGAGTTTTGTACTTGCTCATTTTCAAAAAAGAATTATCAATACGTCTTCCATCGTAATAGATTTTGTTAAAATCTAATACTATAAAAATATAATAAAATAAAAATATCCGAAGGAAAAAAAAAATGAAGTATCCACAGAATGGCTTCTTAATTTGCAACTATTACCAAGAATGTATTGTTCCTGAACAAAAAAATAAATAATGCGGACGACAAAGAGGTCACATTTCAGGTTGTGCATAGTACAACCTGACAAACATAAAAGATATTCAATTAAGAGTAAAAATTAATTCACTCGGTTAATTACAAATGGTCGAGTCCCGATTACTCAACTTTTAGTAGATTATCCATAATATGCCCCAAACTTTCAAATTGTAGTGTCCTTAGAGACATTAAAATGTAAATATTTTCATTGGCAGTAATTTATGTAGCGGCAGTAAAAAGACGCTATTGCTTATATACAGAAAGTGATTATTTCGAGTTCAAGATGTTCAAAGGTATTTTTAGAAGTTATAATTTATCATCGTTGCAAGGTCAATATATGAAAATAGCAGCTTTAAATATATGATTAAAACGAACCAATCGATATCATAAGTTTATAACAATTAAAACGTATTATATGTATCAGCTATTGTATACTATTTTTTCTAAGTTGTAATGCATACAGTTCTCGGTAGATGACTCAGTCGTACGTAAATATTATGTATTTAAAAATTTTCAGTTATATATTATATATGTTGGTCCTTATTGCACTTCTTAGGACGGTTCTGTCCATGAGCCCGGAATGGGCTGTAGAGGTAACCGTCAAAATACTGAAAAAGAAATAATACATTTTATCGTTCTATAATTTATATATTTTCTTATATAAAAACTTTTCGATAATAACATTAGTAATATAAATGAATTAATCAATAAAGTTACTTTTGTATCCCCCATCAGACAGAGAAAGATATGCGCTACTGAAGGAAGAAAAGGGAGAATTCAAAGACAGATCACATATTTCAAACTTGCACAAAATTATTATTTATATTATTACCTATGCGAGTATTTTGCTATTAAGGTATATCATTATCCTATTATTATTATTATTATTATTATTATTCATATTATATTTCCTGACTTGTGTAACTTGTGATTAGCACCAATAAATGATTTGATTTGATAATATAGATAATAATTTTGTACAAGTATGACATATGTGATCTCGTTACACTGTCAGGTAGACCAATCCTCATCAGACCACTCCTTTAAATTTAGGAATTCCGCTTGACAATACAGTGCTTTCCGTAGAAGAAATTTCTTGACCGTTGTTTTAAATTCTTTAAAGTCGAGACATTTAACTCGTTGGGGTATATGATTGTAGAATTTTATAGCCCAGTACCTTGTACTATCTTGCGTTCTGCAAAATCTGTTGCTTGTTAATGCAATATTTGTTTTATATCTAGTGTTGAAGTTATGTACATGTTCTGGATAACTTTCAAAGTTCTTGGGCAAGTGACACATACATTCTAGGATGTAGAGAGAAGGCAATGTTAAAATTTCTAATTGAATAAATGTTGGCCTACAATCATCACGGAATACAAGATTTGCAATGATTCTTATTGCTTTTCTCTGGACACCAAAAAGACGGTGCCTGACAGACGAATGCCCTCACAGTAATACAGCATATCTGACATGGCTATGACACATAGCATAGTAAGCTGTTTTTAACGTTGCTTCAGACACGGTACGAGCGAGGTTATGTAGAAGAAAGATAGAACTTACAAGTCTATTAGCTATGTAGTGCTCTTGTTCTGACCACAATAGGGAGATCCTAATAAAAAGTTCATTACTACGATTAAATACGATTTAATTGAATTTACTGTAGGAAGTGGAACTGGGCTGGCCATGTAGCGAGAACGAGTGATGACCGATGGACAAAGAGAATTTTGGAGTGGAGACCCCGAATACAAGATATAGAAACCGAGGACGGCCTCCAACAAGATGGACGACCGATGACATCAAGAAAACAGTAACGAACTGGATACAGGTGGCGCAAAACAGGACCGTTTGGACGGACTTGCGAGAGGCCTACGTTCAGCAGTGGACATCAGGGGCTATTTGATGATGATGAATTGAATTATGGAGATAAACAACTCAATACCAACCTTGCTACGTCTCTTCTCTCCCAAGCCGTTCATATTTACTCTGCAATTTCTTCTAATCGTGTGTAGCATTGAAGTATATATTAATTAGAGACCCTGAGTACAAGCTTGGAAAGTTGATTCTATTTTACTTTTCGCGTTTGTTACAATTGAATGACAAAATTAAAAACTTTCTCAAACTCTACTCAATGTTGAATAAGAAATAGTATCAGTTTTCATCAACTAATGCAATTATGTAATTACAAAATAAACTTCCAAAAGTAATGTTACAGTCACTAATGTATTGACATTGATATATAAAAGTGAATAGGTTTAATTTTTAAGCTATACCTGAATGGCCAACGGTGAGCACTTCAACTGGTAGCGAGCCTCTGCGCCGTGCCAGCAGCGCATCGGTGGTAATGCCAGTCATATCATCGGTGACATCAAGAGCGGCGCGCAGGTCTGCGGTGGCAGAAGATGTTTCAACGCTCCGTAAAAAATTGCGCAGTTCACTTTCGCCCATTACGCCCGCTAAAGAGCCTCTGAAAATTTGAGTGATATTTTAATTAGATTTAGTTAAAATAATTTAACCTTTCAAGTCTAAGCTCAAATTGATACGAAATTTTTTAATTTTAATTAAAGCGCTTTGGTTTGATTTTATATATTACTCCAGTTTTGCTCAGTAGGCAAGTAGCCGAGAGCATCCAGATCTTTGAAGCAAATTCATAATGTGGCCTTAAACAAAATAAGAGACTTTAAGAATAGCTGGTAAGAGAATATTAATGAGACCGCATTTCAATTCACCATTAAAGGATCCACGAAGGACAAGAGCCAACGACTTGTAGCTGATTTGGATACATTAAAGTATGCAATAGAAAAGAATTCCATTATTGCACAACCATCACTGTTACTGTAGAATTGGGAGATAAATATTAAAAATCTACCGCAATTCTGGCAGCTTGGAATAATGTTAGAATAAATGTTTAAATTATATTACAGAAGAAAACTTGAAATTGAATCATTAATTGATGATGTTAACTTTAAATTAAAGCAGGTTTAATTTACCAATGTGCTCTTAGTTAGTCGAATATTTAATTTAATAAACAATTAATTCAGTAAACAAATTAATGAAATAAATTACTTGACTTCATTTAGAGCACTGTTTAATCTAATAAGATATACTTGCAGCAACTCAGGGATATTAAAAATTGGGTAAAATAATACGCGTAATGCTTAATAATAACGCTATACTTAACTATTAATTCAACAGGTAAATTCAAATAGAATATAATCTCGTCTTTTTATATAATCTAATAATGATAAATTAAAACGTAATCTTTTACAAAATAATTAAAAATTGTCCATCGCGCCTCGCGTAGTGCACGCATTTAGGTATTTCCTATATTATATTTAATTGTTGATATGGTTGATACATACATATAACTTCATTACTCTTGACCTTTTGTTTTATGTATAAACGGTCTCGTAATTTGCAAAAATATTATCTTATAATAATTATAATGAATTATTCAAGTAATGATTGTTTTATTTATAAACATGATTTCTATTTTAATAATAATTATGCGAATTGTTTTAAGAATACAAACTAATGTTTTTACTAATTTTCTTGTAGGAAATAATTGTTCTAAATGAATTTTAAAGAAAATTATTAATTACTCTAATATGTTCTGTTATAAAGTGGACATATTTCCTTCGATAATTTAAAATA
>WYDF02257252.1:5999-19735 GCA_009867245.2 Adranes taylori
TTTTACTAGGTATAGTTTTATTAAATTGCTGTCGATAATGTTCAGAGACTTGTTTCAAACTTGGGCCATTACCCCGTCCACTTCCGTATGAATGGAAATAATGCTCTACTATAAACACCTTTTCTTCAGTTGTCAGAACCATTTTTAGAAGGATTTTAACACAAGCGTAATGTTATTATGACAGTTAACGACAAACAAGCCAAACATGACAAACAGCATGCGCAAAGCTATTTCAAAGCCACTCATATTTCGGTACTGTTTATTTTGGTGAATATTGTGTATGTGAGTATTGTACTTGATATTTAGGGTATAGAATTTTCAAATGCGTACAGTTTTAAAATATAAAATACGAGACGATTCTTGAATTTTTTCTGACCCTTTTAAATTCTTTCTGGATTTTGAAATGAGGAAGGGGATTCCTATCAAATATGTGGATAATGAACACTTCGGAAAAGCAAAATCCACGTTTTAGTTCTATTTAATTTTAAAGAGTTTAATAATTTTTCCAATGCCTAGTTCCTTAATTGGATTGATTCCGTTGTGTTCTTTCTAGACACTGGAATTGAAACGTCATCAGCATGATTGTATAAATGTATATTTTCAATGTTACAAACTCAGTGAGCATATCATTAACATAACTTAGAAAGAGTAGAGTGTTAGTTTCGAGCCTTGTCGAGTTCCTAAATCCCAGCCTTCTCGAGGTGGAATTTAATTTATTTAACGTTATGTATGAGTGGTTTTCATCCCGCCACACGAATCATTTCAGAAAATATAACTAAAGGATTGGTGGATTAATTAGAATTCAATTGTAATTGTTTAAATTACAAGTGTCCCTGCACCGTAGGGATTTACAAAATATGTTCAGTATAGTTTCCGTTTAAGACGAAACATAATTGAAAATGGTTTCCCGTGTTCCGCAGAATGTTGATTACCAACTGAGATTGAACGGTATACAGTTGTGATGACAGTTGCGATACGGTTACATAACCCTAAATAACACTATTTATCGGGATTAAATCTGGAGATCGTAGAGCCCAGTCCACTCGTACCGTATGGCCGATCCACTGGGGGAAGTTTTCATCTACTCAATTATGAACTTGTGTACCATAGTGTGGGAGTGCACCGTCCTGCATGGACCATTCTGGTTTTCCAGAACCCAGCAAATCCAAATCAGGTAATAATTTATCTCCACAGATTGACAAGTTAATTGTTCCGTCAAAGAAGTAGGGACCTATGATCCGGTCTTTCCACAGAGCACATCAAACCATGACTCTAACAGCTCCTTGCTCCTTACTGCTGATCAACCAGTGAGGGTTACAGTCGGACCAATACAGAAAGTTATGTCGGTTCACCTCACCATTTATATAAAAATTGACTTTGCGCGAAAATATAACTTTAGACAAAACTCTGGGTTCTCCTCCAACTGGGCCAAAAACGAATTGCACATTTCCAATTGACGATCTGGATCGTCTTCAGACATGTGGTGTAATATTTGTAATTTGTACGGATGAAACTTATGTTTTCGCAAGATATTCCGTAGTGTGGTTTGAGGAACGCCCATTTCCAAGCTTCCAATTTTCGGACTTGCTGATCTTTTACTATCGGCCACACTACCTGTAGCCTTGAACGTCTCTAGCAGTCTGTCAACTGTTGAGTGCGATATTGGATTTCATTCAGGATGCCTCACATTAAATTCATCTACAATTTGCTTTTGGGAGAATCTTTCTCTTCTCCAAAAACAGGATAATCCGCTCCTTAGGGGTCAACATTTTTCAGTCCTTCAACAAAAAGTCAGTCATAGCAAAATTTGAAAAGCGCTGTGGGACGGCACTTTTGAGGCATCTTGTGGAACTAAATTCTTCAAATAATTTCATTTTGTATACCTCAGAGTTGAGGCCCAAATTGAAAATCTCTTATGAATCTAATACTGAGCAAAATTATCGAAATAATACAACCGTCCTTAATAGCAAAATATTTAATATTCCTACTGTCTCCTAGTCCCATCAAAATATTTAATATTTTCTGTCGTAATAGCCTGATTAAAAGTGTGCTTAAATTGTAGTTGATAAGTAATTAAAACTTTATTACAAGAAAAATTTAATTACCAGAAATATTAATGGTTAAATCTGTAGTTATGAGTGTATGTGAGTATAAAAAAAACTATCAAACGCCGGCTGACTCAAACAGCTGCTCAATTGTGCGCACAGCCTATTTTCATAATATCTATAGACATCCATTTGAGGCGTAGGATCGTTTATTTTCTTAGAATCCTTATGCACTTCGATACTTTTTATTGGAAATATTAACGAAATATGGCAGACACGGTTATAAAGTCTTATTTTGTACACTATATTGTTTGTCCCGACGGTATTCAACAATACATGATTTATTTTATTCTTATAGGGAATTATAGATAATAGGTGTATTTCATTTTGGATTATATTTCCTAATTATTGTAGAACAACAACTTAGGTATTTATGATTCATATTTCATTATTTATTTTAGGAGAGTAAATTTTTGTGGCGCCATGGCTTTGCTTCAATTTTCCTTACACATGCAATCTTTAATAATAACAACGCACACCGTATAGTTTAAATGTTAAAGTGTTTTTCTGAAGTCAAAATAGTTTAATCAATATACAGGGTGTACACTTTTTGATAGAAACAGTATATTGCTATCTGCAAAAGTAAAAGAGATAGGGAAACGTTTAAATGGGAACAATTGTAGATAATATAGAAACAAACAAATAACGAACATCACTGTTCAAATTTTCAGAACCGTATTTGAAATATTTACAATAAACAAAATTTTGTAATTTATTCCACTTATTTCCGTAATATTAAAAAACTTTTTAGTAATTTTTGCGGTTAACAATACTTACTGTCACCTTTAAATTTATGACATGGAACTGTGTAAACCCTAACTGGATAAATAAATTATTCTACTTCCAATTAAAACCCATCCAATTCTACCGGGGGATGGTAGTCTTTAATCAAAGTTTTATTTAGGAGCGTAGTTAAAATTAATAAAAGGTTATAGGGGGGGGGGGGGGATAATCAAGTTTAAACACCGATAAAAGTGATAACTAAACAATAAGCTTGATTAAAACCAAAGATTCAACCTTAATAAAGCAAGTACTAGCCATGAATTAATTAAACACAATTCAAATAACACACCAAGATTTTAAAATTCTCTATTAATCACCAAGTAATCCATTTTACATACAACGCCAATCATAGGGGTTAATTTGGCCAAATAATAAAACAGATACTGATTAAGATTTAGTTGAATTACATAAATATTATTTCTGATACAACATAGTTGTACTCCCAGTCGAAAATAAATAAAATAACAACCATAATGTAGTTCAGGTTTAGATAAATATCAAAACTGGTAAGCAACATTTAAATAAAAGTTAATGAATTGTTTACTTGTTGAGACATGAAAATTAGTTACATTGAAATAAAATTATTTACTCTGAATAAAACCAAAAGAACTTAAGGTGTTCAATTTCTTATTGAAGATTTATAATAAAATATTTGCCTACTCACATCTGTATATTAGCCATAATTTTCACAAAAATGTACGACAATAAACGTAAAAACTGCGCGCAATAAACATAAGACGGAAGTTTTTTGATCAAAATCTAAAAACTTCCGAATGTCTCTTCTACTGAATTTCACCTTTTATATTTTCGGTTGATCGTGTCGCCACTTCATCGACTAAGTTTATAGCAGAAGTTTGTTAGACCTCACTTCTGCTGATTAAAAAACGTATCACTCAAATCATTTTTCCATCATTGAAATCATTTATTTTTGTAAGACAACTACTTTCTTTTCCCGTTTGCTACTAATTTCTTCTTCGCCGTGGTTTTATCCTTAAAGTAACACCTTTTTTATTTTTTTAATGAGGTTTAGAAATGCATTTACACAGATTCCATGCTGGCTTTCGTGCAACAATTGCATGGAGTACTGTGGGATTCACTTCCAGCTCAATATTGTCTATTAAACCCTTTCCTCCGCGGCGCCACCAATCTCCCTGGAACCACACAAGCATTATTTCGGGGGTATAAAGTAACACCTGTGTTCTAACTCCTTTATGCGTGTATCTATTCTTTCAGATTTAATGAATATCGATTTCCCTTAGATCATCTATCTTATATATAAAAATTCAGCCTGCCTATGTTTGTGTTCGCAAAACTTGAAAACTACTCGACCGATTGACTTGAAATTGTGACACAACATTGCATTTACTCAAAATAAGAAAAATATATAATAAAAATGCGGGAAAACGGGAATACGGAGCACACATTCTTGAAATTTTGACATAACGATGCATTCGAATACGCGCGTGTTTTTATATATTTAATACGGGAATGGTGGAACACATATTCTTGAAATTTTGTTAGGACATATCGCCTGGCCGCGGCCGTAATGCGGGAACACCGGAATACGGGAACAGATATTCATGAACTTTTGTTAGGCCATGCCGCGGCCGCAAGCCATGGCATTTAGGCTATATCGCTGGCCGCAGCAATTAGGCCATGTCGGTGGGTCTGAATTTCATATCAGACTGAGCCACAGCGAAGCGTGACCGGGTTTAGGTAGTTTAAAATATTTAAATATTTCTACATTAGATTCCCAAGAAGTGAGTAGGTCTAATATTTTTTGGCGTTACAATACGATGTTTCGTAACTGCGCAATCATCATTAAGATTTTTTTAATGCAGACTTGGATTTGTTTTTCAGCGACGAATCATTTTAGAATTGTGTTCTAAATATAACTCTATATGACTAAAATCCATTTTAACAGTTCTTGTTGATTCCACCATGGTTGTTATTTTCAGAACCGAATTAATTCCAGTTGCGTTATATTTAGTTAAGCACGTGAAATATGTTAATCAAAATGACCTAATTAATTTGTAGAAACAATTTAAAGTTAATTAACAAATAGTATTATTTTAACTATTTAATTATTTTTATACGGTACACACACATTATATTATACTATAGTTATATTATATTATAGATGATGAAGTCGTTTAGAATTGGAGTAGCAATTGATGATGAATAAAAATCAAAAGTGTTTCAGATACTCCATATAATTGATTAACTAAATACGCTTTTAGTTAAAAAGCTTTTTTGTAGTCATGTTTCAAGGCAACAATCGCCCCTTCATCAGAACTACAATTTTATGGCTTACAAAAGATGAATTATATAATTAATATTACAAAGGGACCTGAAAAAGTTATCATTTCGTAGTCAAGATATGACCAAACACATTTTGCTGCTTGAACGTTTTTTTTTAAAATTTACATTTTAATTACTAATTGATGTATTTGGAATTGATTTTAATGGATTTTTGATTAATTAATAAAATATATTTAATTCTACATTTTGTCTTTGACCATTTCATCCTGATTTTCATGATGAAAAATTCAGATTAAGCCCTGCCTTGCTCGGCCGGCACCAAAACAAAAGATAATGTACATATTGTCCCTTGTTTTGGTGCCTATGGAGTGTGTCTTCTGCCTTTGCTTGTATGATCAATTCTAATAGCAGAAGATCTAGCAGCAATTCCAGTGTCGCCGTTGGGGTCTTCTTCATAGCCTTTATTATACCAAAGCATGCAGTTCTCTGTATAGAGGACAGTCTCTGCCTTGTCTTGTCAGTGACTTTTTCCACCACGCCATTGCTCCGTAAATTATGGATGGCGCATCCTTTCTGTCTTGTTGTAACTGTTTTGTCTATTATTCTATCAATTTGCAGGTTCCAAGTAAGTTTGGAATCGAGCATTACTCCAACGTACTTTAGTTCCCCCTGCAGGGATATTTGTGTCCCATGAAGTTCTAGACTGTCTAAGCTGTCCAGATTTCTTCTTGTGGTAAACGGAAGGTGGAAGGCTTCTGACAACTAATGTTCAAGCCCTTCACGTTAAGTGTTCCTTTCATAAGATCCCTAACAATTGAATTGAATTTGTTTCGGTTATGATGATAATGTCATCCGCGTACGCAACGGCGTAACTACTTTGCTGTACCACCTGTGCAAGAGCTCGTACACTATAAAGCACCACATTAATGAGAATAACACCCCGCCCTGTGGACAACCCTTCGTCACCATTTTTATGAGATACTGGGGATTTGTACCGCTGTTGATTTTTTTCAAAATGTTTTATCTTTGTCTGTTATATTTTTTGACTCGAGAAATCATTGTCATTCAAATACATAAACATCAAATACATAAACCGAAATGAAAACACTTGAATCAGGACTGTCTCTGATTCAAATCAATTTTTTTTAATTAACTAAGAGGGGGGGGGGGTTAAAATAAAATATCGTCTGATCCTGATGTTATCATGCACATATTTTGTCAATTGTAACAAACACCCAGAGTAAGAATCAAAATTTTGAAGTAAATTTGAAGGCGCTGAGCTTCTAAATAATTTTTTAGAAGATCGACATACCTTACAAGACTGTTACAAGTATTTAGAAACTATAAAAAAATAATAGAGGTACTAATGCATCCATTACAATTTTAATAAATGTTTGAAATGGAATTTAGTGATTGTCTATTATTGGATTATAATAATGAAGGTGAAATCCTGTGAACGTGCTGCACGTAATACTATATGCAATTTCAATGAAGCAATATAAGTTAATGTTCATCGCTTGGATGACGTAGCCAAGAAATCACAATTGCAATGCATTAGCATTTATAACTGATAACATCTTTATGGTAAGGTAACTTCACAATTAAAAGCAATGGTTCATAATTTACGTATTTCCTTCAAAAGGATTAGCAAATAATTAATGTATAATAAAAATCAATCTCAGATTATTTAATGAACGTTCAAATGAAATTTTAATATGTTTTACAATAAGAAAAATAACGTGGGTTTAGAAAACATAACGACAACTATATTTAAAATAAATGGGAAATACAATGTTAATTTGCTTACACATTCAGATACGAGGTATGACCAAATAATCTCGAATGATCTTTATTTCTTGTCCTCTTCAATTGGATCTCAGTTCCGACGTCATATCTGTACACTCATGTTTCGTCACCAATTATGATTTGTTTGAGCAATTCTGGATTATTGTTTATTTTATTAAGGAATCTGAAGTAATAACTTGACATGAATCAAATGGAATACCAACATCTTCAGCAATTTCTTTGATAGTGATTCGACGGTTGTCCATAATTATTTTCTCCAGCTTTTCCAGCTAATAAAAAAAAATTCAAAAACTTTTAAGTAATACCCTGTATACTTTTTACATTTTGATAGCCCTTCTAATTCTATTTAAAATGATACCACACATAATGGGTCTAACTCTTATCGTTTCAAAGATATGATCCTTCATAATTTAAAAATTTCGCAGGTTGTCGCCATGGCAACCGATATGCAACAGTCATATTTACATTTAAGGCCTACATGATAGCTCATATACGCAAAGTTACAGGAAAAATTATTTTACGTTGTGTGAGACATATAAACTGTTTTCGCAATTGAGTAAGTGTTGTTATCAGTCGCGGGTACACATTATAATATTTGGAGGGGCACGAAATGATTATTTTATTGAGAAATTCAGTTTTAAAATTAGACGACTGAAATTTCGCTCGCATATAGTATATTATATTATGCGTCGAATGAAAGTAATGCCATCCCATCAAGTGGTGTAGAGCGCGATGTTGCCACATTTACAATTCTACAAACTTTTTTATATATTTCAGGAACTATAAAAGATAGGACATTTCAGTAAACTTTACTCTATGGGCCATCAAATGCTTGTTCTTGTTTTTTGTTTTGTAAAGTTTGCGATCGATTTACTAGAGACCGGTTATTGTAGTACATTAAATATCTCGATTCCTATGAAAGTTAAAAAAATAAAACTTTGGGGTTAAGTCTTAAGATCTAGGGACCTCAATTTTACGCAAAGCAGACACGAAGAAAATCTGACTCAAAAGGGGTAGTGGGGCAGCACGCCAGGCTGCCCTTTAAGAAATTAGCCAAAAGGAGAGTCAAAAGGGGACGTAAGCCATGCCAAACCGGACAACGTGGCTGTCCGCGCCGTGGGCAAATACGGGGAAAATGTGAATCAAGAGCGGTCGTAGGGCAAATATGGCAAATATGGCAAATTAGGCAAATATGATGACCGGGGAATTCATAGATAGGCGGGGGATTCATGGGTTAGACTAATGTTGTTTAGTTTACCTTAAACACTATTGTGCTAATTGAATTTAATAAACGATTTAAAAGCTGATAGTCTAAACTAAAAGATTAAACTTCTTGTTTTTTGCAAGATGTATCGAAACGTAGGGCTTCCAGTATATGAAAGATGGGATGATGATTACGTCCACGAATTTTTTCACAAGTGGATAATCGCCTTGACGCCATAACACCCACAACCCGCGTAATTTATAAATTCCGTGTATTATCTTCTCATACCTCGTATACGTTTAAAATATATTAAAATGTATAAATATTATAAATAAAATACTGTATATGAGTCAGTGCATTACTTCATGCTTTATATTTCTGGAATAATCATTTTTTAAATTTTATTACTTTACGCTTATAACAGCGGTTCCTAATACGTGTTTGCGATCTCAAATTGGCCCGCGAAGTATATTCTATTGGTCGCGTTAAAAAAATTCAGGGCGTATTATTTATTGTTATTTTGTAATCCATTTGTTTATTTTCATTATTTCTTTTCCTGGCGAATGGCTTCTTTCTGGTTTATTTGTGGGCGAGACAAATCCACACTGTCTACACGAAGCGAATCAAGCAAGCTAGACACTTTGATCCGTCTAGAAAACCGACCATCTTGCACTGTGCGACACTCACTCACTCAGTCTCCTAGCGCTACAGTCCATCTAGGACCCTGGTCTCTTCTACAGCAGCCATCCGTTTTTTCTTTCTTGCAGCGCATCTCCTCCAGCATGGATCCCTAGCGTCCGCACTTCTTCTCTGACGTCAATCCACCTCTTCCTTGGTCTGCCTGACTTTCTTCTGCCTTCCGGTTGTTGGTCGAGAATTCTATATCCCTCTTGGGAATTCTATCTCCCTCCATTCCTATAACTTGTTCTAGGTATCGCAATTTTTTAGGTTTGGGAACAGTAAGACGTCGCACGGGGGTAGATCTGTGAATACGGTGGGCGATCGATCAATTCGTAATCTAATTGGTACAATTTTGCCTGCACGACGACCGCTCTGTGAGCTGGTGCTTTGTGATGATGGAAGAGAACTTTTTTGCGAGCCAAGCCAGGGCGTCTTTTCTTCAATTCGGCCTCAAAACGGTCCAATAATGTTGCGTAGTAATCACCAGTTATGGTTTTACCCTTTGCCAAGTAATCAACAAGATTAAAACCTTTCGCATCCCAAAAAACAGTCGCCACCACCAATGTTCCCTCTAATTTGTGACCTGTGTGCGAATTCGTTTTGGTCTGTGCAGGTTTATCAAAAATAAAAAATCTGTGTGCAGCAATTAAAAAAAAATTCTTTAAACAACACATCAATTTTAACTTTTGTGATTTTTGAACCATCTGCATCAGTTCTGCGCCTTTGTGCAATATATTTTTTGGCGTTTTGTATAATAGAAAGTTCTCAAAATAAAATAACAAATACACCTTATTCAGTAAATATAATATATTAATACGCCTAGTTTTTGTAGCCACAAAAGTTCTTCTAAAAAGATGGAAATGGATGACCTAAAAAAAGTCATCACTCAAAAAACTAATATGTCTATATGTGACAAAAACAACTTGGCAAAAAAGGTGCCTTTCATCTTTAGGCGCCTTTGTGCGGTACACAACCTGCACGCCTTTGTGCGGTACACAACCTGCACCCCCGCGGTGGACCTGATCTGCACCCACAAAATTTTTGTGTACCCGTTTATTTTTCATGTAGGCTACTTTAAAATCTATGTGCGCGCGCACGCGCACAACTTTGAGAGAACACTGGCCACCACCTTCGATCGGGTTGTCTTTGCTTGTTTCGGTGGACCTTCGCCGCTTTTCTCCACAGCTTTGACTGTTCCTTCATCTCCGACGTATAGTAATGGACCCACATTTCATCAATAGTGACTTATCGAAACTGTGACTGTCAGTGACTTATCGCCAAAAGCTTCTCCGAATCCGTCACACGTGTGCGTTTTTGTCGCACACGACAAAAGCGACTAACGCGGCAACTATCGCGCATATAGCCTTTTCATATCCAATTATTTGTGTTTGACGTGTACACGCTCAGTTGATATGTTTGCAGCCTCTGCTAGCTCACAGATTTTGATTCGACGGTTTGCCATAATCATATCATGGATTTTGTTGACGATTTCTGGTGTAGTGACGCTATTTGAGGATCCTGGGTTGTCATCATCAAAAAACACTCGTAAGTCCACGAACAAATTCAGCTTTCCACAATTTAACTATTGGTAGCCACGGTGCAGACTCGCCATAAGCAGCATCCAGTTCGGCTTTGATTTTTGCATTGTTCGTTATATTGTCCTTCCCTTTCTTGTGAACGAACTTAATCACTGAACGATATTCGACTTTTTCCATTTTTCACAAAACCCAAAAGTTGCTTGCGACGGCTGCTAAAACCTAATTAATTGTTCATTTTGCTTCAAATTTTGACATACGTCATGTGTTGGATGGCAGGTGTCAAAACCAATTTGGTGTTCGTTGTCACATAACGCATCCATCGGAGGCTAGATTTATGTCAAACCACACTCATATTTTCTAAATTATAGTGAGAATTATTTTTCGAAGTAAAGTTTTTTGAATTTAAACTATACCAATTGCAATCGATTTAGCTACAATTAACTGTTAATTGTTTGATACTATTAAGAGTTAAGCAAAGCACAATTGACTTCGTTAAAATTTAATTGCATTTTAAATTTTGCTCTACTCTGGTAGATGCAAGTGAATTCTGCATTATTTCTTGTTTTCTTATGTCATCAAAATATTAAAATTTGCTAATTTAAAATTCACTCATTACAAAAACCTGTCGCCATGTGCTTTTATCGTCTGCCACACTGCTTAATCGGCAAAGTTGGTCTTTTGATTACAGATGTCCTTTCATATGGATCTTTCATTTTCTGTACACATACGCATTATTATTTATATAGATTCACTCTTGAACACGTGCTATTGCACGAGCTTGGTATATTCGTATTATATCTATCTGGTCACAGAGACTGTAGTATTCAAACAGCTGTAGCTTGATTCTCTTCATTGTTCAATGAAAGCGTTTATTTCTGGTTTTATTTTTAATACGAGGCTTAGGTAAATGCCACAGTAGTAGGCAGCTAAAACTTTAATCAAATCTAATTTTTACTTTTTTTTAATCTGCAAGAATTATCGGACTATGCATTCATCTGATTGAATTGATAAAAATTACCTTGAAGTGTTTCTACATAGTTTCTACTGGAACTAGTTAGACGCATAGTAAACAATGCATCCAAAAATATGTAGTCAGTCACGTGGTTGACTGACTACATATTTTTGGATGCTGTTCTTCTCGGCGGGCTAATGTGTTGCGTAGTACATTATGTAATATGCAAACGGATTAGGCTAGATTGAATGAAAAATATGTATGTCTGCTTTGTGCTTAATTAAATATTCTCTTGCTGCTTTAATTGAATGTAAAAAAGTTGGCGGAAAAAACTAATTTATAAAATATAATTCATTGACGCGATGTATTATATATTTCAATAGGAACAAGTTTGGTTCAAATGAGGTTCCAAACATATACCGCGATAAAAAAACGTTCTATAAAGAGCGACCTTCAATTTTTATGCGCATAATATTAGAGCGCATCGAGAATTTCATGCCGTAATTAAAAATGTTTAAAAATTTTAATCTTTTAAATATGCTATCAAACATTTCTAAAATACTTTTTTTTGTCTCAAATCAATATCTAGTTGAGCTGGACTACTACACCGTTAAACAAAATTTGTCAGCAAATATTCGGCATCTTTTGTTCATGGTAGATGTAACGACTTGATATTTCATGGTTCTTCTTTTCCGAATTTTTTTCCTCCAATCTTTTTCATTTTGCTTATTTCCTATTGGATTTCATTTATTTTAATTGCACTTCTCTTTTTGTTTTCCTTTTCGCGTCGTTTAATATCTACTTAAATATTTGCCACTTTTATATAGTGTATATTTTAGTTTATGCTTGAATGCTTGTTACAATGTTAGAGCTAGCTTTTGGATGAATTTCTAAATTATATAAACATTTTCTTTGGGAATGTGCAGCTAAAACATTTTTCCTATTGTCACCTTTAAAATTGCGACAAGTAATTAAGTTAGCTTTAACAGTATAATTAAGTTGAACGTTAAGTTCAAATACACTCAATTCAACCGGAATCGGAATCATAAATAATCTGGGGGTTTACAAATGGACATACACTAATACAATTTATAATCAATCTATAAATGAAGGTACCTTATTTGATTAAAGCTAAAAATACAACTTTAATGAAGTAAATTCGGCCCATGAATTTAATAATCACACTTCAAATAAAACTTATTAAGATTTTAAACACTGCATTGATCTACAAAATAATTTACTACACATTCTACAATAATTAAAAAGGGGGTTTGTGAAGTTTATTTGAATTTCAAAAATATTAATTCCAGTACAGCATAATTTTCCTCCCAGTCGAATATTAATGAAGTATTGACCGAGCAGCATTTAATTAATAATCATATTTTAAGCGTCATTAATAAACCCACAACAATTGGTTGACCCTAAACATAACAAAATATAATTCGGTTCTGATACATTAAATTCGCATACAGGATTATGCGCCATCTGTAAACTTTATTATTATTCAACAGATAAACATAGAAACTAGAAATCAACATTAAATAAAAGTTAATTGTTGGTTAGTTTATTATGAAATGAAAATTAGTTACATAAAAATATCATTATTTACTCAGGATAAAATTAAAAGAACTTTGAAGGTCTTTTATTTCTTTTAACCGAAATTTATAACAAAATTTACATCCGTAGCCAGAGTTTGGCTTTTACATTGTCGGTCGACTGTGTCCTCTACACCCGGATGAAAACTTAGAGAAGAAGTTGATTGCTTCTATTGCTCATTTTTTTAAATCTTCTTACTCATATTTTACCAAAATTTATAATAAAAATAAATATTTACTCACATCTGTATAGCTGCCATAGCTCTCATAAGAAAACGGAATTAAATAAATTGTATATTTTTAAAATTGAACTTTTCTTTCAGAATATGTTTTAAATAATTAAATATAATTTTAATAAAATAATTTTTCTTTTACCAAAATTTATAATAAAAATTAATGTTTACTCACATCTGTATATTTGCCAGAGTTTGGCTTTTATATTGTCGGTCGACTGTGCCGTATACGCGCGGACGAAAACTTCGAAAAGAAGTTTATTGCATATTTGACTAAATTTTTTTACATTTTTTACGAAAATTTATAATAAAAGTAAACATTTACTCACATCTGTATATTTGTCATAGCTCTCACAAGAAAAATGAATGAAATAAATCGTGTATTTTTAAAATTGAACTTTCAGACTGTTTGCATCTTTTCACATAAATTATTTTTTCAATTATCTGTCTAATATACAGGAGCATAAATTGTTTCACGTAAAAAACTACTTTTTTTCCTCTTTTCTACTAATTTATTCTTCGTCGCAATAAGTTTCTAATCTTCCGCGCCCCGTCCCCCCCCCCCCCGTCCCCCCGC
>WYDF02257263.1:0-19733 GCA_009867245.2 Adranes taylori
AAGCGGTGGCAGACACTAAGGGAGGCCTATGTCCAGCAGTGGACGCGAACGGCTGTTTGATGATGATGATGATGAACCTATAGCAAAATATACTTTTAACTGAACTTCAGTTTTCGTGGAGAATTTTTATGGCGTTGAATTATAGCTGATGTTACTATGCCAATTATTAGAGCTGAAATTTTATCATGCTATAATTTGTACCCAGATTATAATAATAAAAGTCTATTCGACGGAATTACTGGAATTTTTGTAAAATGATAGAATACAACTGAAGCACGTTTCAGTATTAAAGTACTTATGAATAACATATCTCAACAATACTACACTATTCTAAATCAGTTTCTAAACCTAATAAAAGCGTTAGGACCACCTCACTGCTATGCACTACGAGACACACAACTATGCACTAGATAAATTCAAAACCCCACCGATATCTTGCAAATACAAAAGACTAGGAGCGTTTACGTATCGTTAAAGCAAAGTTTGTAGCTACGTTAAGCGAAGGCATAAAAGGTCCTCCGCAGGCGCTTGGGCCTCACCAATTCACCTAGTGTCCAAAAAAGGTAATGTACATATGCGGCAATTACCGTGCATTAAACGCACGCACTATTCCTGATCGATGCCCTGTAAGCAATTCCAGATCGATGTCGTATATCGTTTACATGGTTGTATTGTTTTTTTTTCCATGGCTGATTAATTTAGCAAAGCCGTAGACAAAAATTCTAATAAACTCCGATAGCATTGCAAAAACTACAACCACCATTTCATCTGGCTTATTTGAATTTCCATATGAATATGATTTTTTGACATTACAACATAAGGCAAAGACTTCAACGCTTTTTCTAGGTTTCAATTTTTGTTTTGCATATATCGACCACATATTTTTTCCAATTAGAACATAAAATGCATTTTGAATTTTTGAAAAACTTGACCTAAATAGATTTTTATGAATTCTTCTCAATTCAAATATCGGTCGCAGCTGTTAAATTTTCTTGGTTATGAAGTCAATCAATATGGCATAATTTCATTAAGCAAACGTATCGACAGTCTAAAAAGAATTTCCACTTCCGAAGACTGCCAAGAATTAAGAAGATTTCTAGGAATGATAAATTTTTGTCAATGTTTCTTACTTTCAGTAGCTGAGCATAGTTTACAACTGACATTCAACACGTCAGCGTTTCCGAAAATGTAGTCGCCGCATAGTGACTACACTGAGTTCACGAGCATTGTGACTACATTGAGTTGATTGAGACCATTCGTAAGTGAATCTTGTCATAGTCATATATTCGAAACATTACGTAGTTTTAATCATCCAGGCGCATAAGCGTCAGCACGCCTTATTACGGAAAGATTTGTATAGTAAAACACACGACAAGAGCGTCAAAGACGGCCAGGAACATGTCAAATATATTCGCGTTACAAAATCACAGGAAAATTTGAAATACCTTCTCACATAATTCAGCATGTATATTTAAACACAATAGGACTACTTCCAGTAGCAACAAGTTCCAGATATTGCCTAACCACATTAGACGGATTCACTGGATGGTCTGAAGCTTGGTCGCTCGAACGAATATCTACTGAAGCAGCTTTAGAAACATTTTTCTCCGGCTCTATTCCACGATTCAGTTCTCCATCCGGTATAACAAGCAACTCTAGGGATGGCAATTATTATCACAGGTTTTAAAATCCCTCGGAGTATTAACAAGCATAAAGCGTTCTAGAAAAAAAGTTGGTATTCTTGTGCTATCGGCATGGTCGAGAGATTTCAAAGTCGGTCAAAGTAGCGTTAATGAGTCACAGCAACGCAACATAGGTAGATGCATTACCGCTCGTACTGTTAGTGCTTCAAAACCAGATATCAAGTTGTCATCTGCTGAACTCGTTTATGATAAACTTTTACGACTTCCTGGAGAAAGGCTTAACACTACAACTAGCAAGAACTTTCCAAATAATCTAACACTTTACTCCGGTTTTTGTTGAGAATCTCCATGGAGTTTTATTCTAGCTAATGTTACAGTGACAATTATTGGAACTGATGTTTTATCATATTACAATTTACTGGTTATTGTAGTAATAAATTATCGATGGAATTGCTGAATATTTTGTATAAGAAGAGATTACAACTTAACCACCTTCCAGTATTAAACCACTTACGGAAAAGTGTATCTGAACAATATTTTTGTGTTTTAAATCAATTTTCAAATCTAATGAAACCATCAGGAACACCTAACTAAACTAAGCACTATATAAATTCAAAATCAGGTCCACCGATATCTTACAAACTCAAAAGACTAGCTCCAAATCGTTTACGTACCTCTAAAGCAGAGTTTGAAACGAAGACCTAGCCAAGCGCTCCTCTAACGCTTGGGTTTACATCTCCTAGTTTCCAAGAAAGACGTTGCATGCGCTCATATTGCGATTGTGCATCATTTTCACGACTCTAGTATTTTCATTGTGATCGCTTTAGCAAAGGTATATACACCAATTCCAATAAGCTCCGATAACATTGCTAAAACAACACGCAGGACTCCATTTGCTTTATTTGAATTTCCGTACATGATTTTTAGACTTCGCAACGTAGGCCAAACATTTCAGCGCTTTAGTCATCAAGTACTTCTAGGTCTAGATTTATGTTTTGCATATATTGACGACGTACTTGTATTTTTCAAATTCTGAAAGAACATTAAATACATTTACAAATAATTTTCGAAAAACCTAACAAAAATAGATTTTCAATCCATTTATCTAAATGCAATTATGGGTCGGAAAAATATTCGTGGTTTTGAAGTCAATTAAAACGACATAAATCCATTAAGCGAACGTGTCGACAGTTAATAAAATTTTCCACTTCCGAAGACCGTCAAATAAGGAAGATGATTTCTAGGAATATAATTTTTGTCGCCGTTTTTTACATTGAGCAACTATACATCAGGCACCACTTCACAGAGTACTACGAAATCTTAAAGAATCTGAAGCAATTCAGTGGACGCCAGAACATATGTGCAGCCTTTTGAAGCTTGTAAGAATCATCTTTCTCAATTATTTCTCCCTGCACATCCAATGATTTTACCAGAAGCTTAAGTTGAAGTTACTACTGGTGCATCAATAGTAATCATAGGATAATTCTTACAACAGCGAATGAACAACTGTAACTCATGGAAACCTTTCGCACTTTTCTCCACGAAAATGACACAGTGTCAATATGAATTGTCAGCATACTATAGAGAACTACTCGCTATTTATTAGGCTGTTCCACATTTTCCACATACGTTGAAAGACCAGCAGTGTACAATATTTAGTGAGAATAAATCACCTACCTACGTATATCAACAAAAACGTTAAAAAGTACCGCCCACGCAGCTGAATAAACTATCATTCATCACATGTGTACAACTGATATTTAACACATCAGCGGTTCCGAAAATGTAATTTCAGATGCACTATTACGCATCGCCACTACATTTACTTCACGAGTAAACCAAAAAATGATAATAGAATCTGAAATAACTGACCACAAACTATAGAATTTTTTCCTGTTGGCAAAACTGATTCGTAGCCAATGATTGCAGTCGGTTCTACATACACACATAACGTTACGCTTGACGCGCTATCATTCTTAATCGATCATTTGTTATTTATAATAATTCCCACTAATAGTGGTACTATTAATTGCCCAATCAGAGCGTCTTACCGCCCTGACCTATAATTTGCATAATGTACTGCAATCACAGTTTTTGTGTTTTTCCGTCGGCAAGAGAGTTGCTAATATACGTTTCTCACAACGAAATTTTAACTTAGCGATATGTGGGTACCTTGAACAAATGTTTACTTGAACAAACATTTCTGTAAAATCGGCAATCTTTACAATTCTTGGTGTTACAATATAAATACAAAATCTCCATAGATATCTTACGAACCCAAAAGACTAGCTCCAGAACGTTTACGTATCGCTAAGCAGAGATTGAAGCTATATTAATTGAAGGCATAGCCAGGCGCTCCGCAAGCGCTTGGGCCTCACCACTTCAGCCAGTTCCCAAGAAACGGAATGGATGGCACCTATATGATGAGAATCGTACATGAAGCGCACGCACAATACCAGATCGGGATCCAGTAAGACATATTGATCATTTTCACGGCTGTACTATTTTTTTTTGTGATCGATTTAGAAAAGGCGTATATGCAAATTCTAATACACTCCGATAACAGTGCAAAAAGAGTAACCGACACACTATTCGGTTTATTTGAATTTCCGTATATGATTTTTCGACTTCGCAACGCAGGCCAAACATTTCAACGCTATATTGATCAAGTACTTCTAGGTCTAGATTTTTGTTTTGACTATATCGGCGACATACTTTTATTTTCCAAAAATCAAGAACATAAAATGCATTTACAAAAATTTTTGAAGGACTTCACGAAAATGGATTCTAGTTAATTGTTCTCAATTCAAATGTGGGTCGGAAAACTTAAATTTTCTTGGTTATGGAGTCCATAAATAAGCATAATTCCACAAAACAAACGTGTCGACAGTAAAAAAAAAATCCACTTCGAAAAACCACGAAAGAATAGGAATGATAAATTTTTGTCGACATTTCTTACTTTTAGCAGCTGAATATCAGGCAACACATCATAGAGCAGAGCAGTGGGAAATATTAATATTAAAGGATCTCAAGCAATTTAGTTGACACCAGATCCTATGCAAACTTTGAAGCTAGTGAGAATCATCTTTCTGAATGAACTCTCTTTGCACATCCAATGATTTTAGAACCCCAACTTGGACTCTTTAGAAACGGACACAGAGTCAATCTGAATGGTCAGCATTTTAAAGAGAACTATTCGCCATTTACGAAGTTGTTCAACATTTTCTACACAAATTGGAAGCTCAGCATTGTACAATATTTAATAAGCATAAGTCACTTTCTAACGCATTTCAACAAAAACATGAATGTTACGAATGACACAGCTGAATCAACTGTCATTCATCGCACAGTTTACAACTGATATTCAACACGTCAGTGGTTCCGAAAATGTAGTTGCCGCATCGCCACTACATTTGGTTCACGAATAAACCTACAAATGACAGTAGAATCTTACAAAACTGACCACGAACTACAGATTTTTTTAAAGTATTCGAAACAGTATATAGTTTAGTCATCCAGGCGTACCAGCACGCTTTATTCTTGAAAGATTGAGTTGTTTAGCAAGACATACGACAAAGGTGTCGAAAATTGGCCCGAGCATGTCAAGCATATTCACGTTCCAAAATCACAAAGTATGTAAACTTCTACATACCTCGTGAGAGATTTCAACATGTATATTTAGGCATTATAGGAACACTTCCAGTAACAACACATTCCAGATATTGCCTAACCGCAGTAGACAGATTCACTGGATGGTCTGAAGCTTGGCCACTAGAACTAATAACAGCTGAAACAGTAGCAGAATCATTTCTCCCCGGCTAGATTTCACGATTAGGTTCTCCATTCTGTATAACAACCAATCAGGGAAGGCAATTTTATCAGAGGTTTCCAAATCTCTCGAAGTATTGACTGGCATAGAGCATTTAGAATAACAAGTTGGCATTCTTGTACTAATGGCATGGTCTCAAGATTTCACATTCAATTAAAAGCAGCCTTAATGTGTTACAGCAAAGCAACAGGGCTAGAGGCATTACCACTTGTTCTGTTAGTGCTTATAAACCATATATCAGATCGTCATTTGTTTATGATGAACCTTTACGACTTCCTGGAGAAATGCTTAACACTACAACTAGCAAGAAACTTCCAAAAGATCCAGCAATTCACATTGGTCTTCGTTGAGTAAAAAATGTTTTATCCACGAAATTGCTGGCATTTTTGTAAAAGGAGAGATTACAACTGAAGCACGTTCCATTAGTAATAATAATAATAATAATAATAATAATAATAATAATAATAATAATAATAATAATAATAATAACCTTTATTGGCATCATAATACACAAATACACAATAGAAATTAAGGTAAATATTACATTTTATTCTAATATCATGTTTCAATATTCAAATCCACAATAAAAATCAGAACAAAAATAAAAAACGAAACAAAAAAAAACCCAACCCCCAATACAGGCAAGGCCATGTCCCTACTCTAATGTTACTAAAAAAAACATCCATCTATCTTCTCTCAAACTACCAACACTATACATAGCCCCTTACCGCTTCCCCTACATTCATTCACTTCATGACCCATCATTCATTTTCTTCGTTTCTCCTAACCATCTCTAACATTCCCTGACATGTCTTACTTCTTACTTTTTTTACAATAATTCTTACTTTTTTACCTTTATCTCCATTCCCAAATAGTAACCCAAGTTCCAGCACCTCATATCCTACTACATTTTATTTTTAATATTCACCATTTTTGTTATTATACTCAATCCACCCTTATTCTGTCCAAAACATCTCCTCCAATTATCTCCTATCATCCTGTCTTCTTCCGTCCACTCCATCTTTATGCAATCTCTCATCCAATGCATTCAATTATCTACACCCATACGACAAGCTCTACATTTTCTTTCTTGTTCATTCATTCAGTATCTATTACACTTTCTTTACTGGCACATCTAATCCTCGCAATCATACTCTTTTCTTTCATTCTCATTCCCGACCCTGTATAATCTGCCATCCCCTCGTCACTTATCCATTCATATTTACAATTAAACCTACTTCTTCGTATCCTATCATTCACCTCCTGTCTTTCCAGATCCAACATTCTTTCGATAATCTCTTTCATCATTCCCTCTACACCTATCATCCTTTCTCCCCATCTACACATCGACCACCCAATTTTTCATACAATTGCTTTCTCTTCTATAGCTCTTCTATAGTGCGAATAACACATCCACCAGCTTCTTGCTTTCTCTCAATCCCTCCACATCAAATTCTTTCTCTAATCTCTGATCTGTATCCATCCATACTATTCTCTCAAATCTCACCATTTTATTAAAACTTATGGTCAAGCATTTATTTTTTCAAGTCTCCTGCAGCACAATTTAGTAAGGCGTTGTCCTGTCCAAACCGAGAATCCTTTTAATACAAATCGCTTGCACACTTTCAATCAATTCACTTTCACACACCGACCAAACCTCCGCCCCTTACATCATCACATTCCTTACACACACATCCAAAATCATCAACTTTATTTTCACAGGCTCACTAAATCTCCATTCCCACACCTTTCTCATTCTTTCTATCACTCTCCTAACTTTATTCAATATAATTCTAATATGTTCATGAAGTAACCCACATTGTGTCATAATATAATTTCATAAGGTATTTGTAATTTTTCACTACCTCAATGTTTTTTCCTCCTAACTTAAATACGTCACTCTTGCTCTTGCATTCTCTTCCACCTCCAATTTACGCCTTCCAATCTGTGTTACCCCCGCTTGCCTCCTACTCAACACTTCCTCTAAATCATATATGTAATTGTTGCATAAGCAAGCACTAAGAGGACACCCCTGTCTTACCCGCATTTCCACTTCAAACCACTTCCATTCACTTTCGCCCTTACCATAGTTCCGTCATACATACTCTTCAACCATTCTTCCCATCACATCCGAAATCCCCACCTCCTCCATTTGCTTCCACAAATATTTCCTACTAATTCTATCAAAGGCGGCCTTTAGGTCCACGAACAACAAATATATTTTCCCTCTGCTTGGATTTTGTTGATTAATCACATAGATCAGAATAACAATGCTGTCCGCGGTTCCCTCCCCTTAACAAAACCAGTCTGTGTATATGACAGCACCCCTTTCACACTTACCTCCTGTTCCAATCACATATTTATAATCCTTGCAAACATTCTATATAGACCATCCATTATCGTTATCCCCCTATAACTATTCACACATTCTCTTACTCCTCTCTAGTACACTGGCACAAACTCTCCTCTCTTCCATACTCAGGAACACACGTCACACCCTTCCATACCCTATTAAAAACTTTAGTTACTGCTCTTACTCCCTTCTCATTCATGCATCCACACACTTGCACCGTAATCCTGTCTGGCCCAGATGCACCTTCTTTCTGCACCTTCCCAATTTCTTCCTGAACCTCTTTTATACTTATTTCTTCAATGTCCACAACTCCAGCCTCCCCCAATTCTCCGGCATAATCGCTTTCTTGCACAATCTTCTCCAATCGCCCAGCAAGCTCCCCTCTACTTTTCCTCACCCAATCCACGAATCGTAGCTCACATTCAACGCTATTATCCCTCAATACTCCACTTTGCCTCAAGTAATTTTACTCACCCCTTTCATTCTATTCTCTTATCACATCTTCTTCCTTTAACATATTCAGTTCCGGTAGCTCCTTTTCGTCCACCAACCGCTCTCTTCTAGCTGTATCATAATCACTCCATGCAAGTTCCCCTTTCCATACCTTCCCCAACACCTCCCTCACATTCTTCTTGTTATTTATCAGTATGTTATCAACTTTTCTCTCCTCTCCTTTTAAATTTTGTATTCCTCCTCCTTTCTCACTAAATACTTCTCAACCTACCTTACTAAGACTTCTACCTTATTCACATCCCTTCATTTAATATCTCTAAGATTCAACACCATATATTTTCTCTTTCCCTCATTCCATACATAAGCGAAGTCTTCCCTCCTCACCTCTACACCCATATCCCAATCTGTTTTCTCATTAGGCCCCATTCAATCTCCAATGTAAAATGATCTGACTCAATCATAAATCCAATTCTCATTCTATTTAACGAATCATTCCTTATTTCATCCATCACCAAATATTCAACGACTGATCCTCCTCCATTATCATCAGCCCATTCGATAAACCTTTTTCTCGTAGCACTACAGACCTTATCCATAGATATTCTCTCTACATACACATCATCTCTACCTGAATACTTACCTCCACACTCAACTATTCTAACATTCCAGTTCCCACACATCCCACAATGGACCACACTATAGCCAATATATCCCACTCACGCTGACGCCCTGCATTTTCCATATATCTATCCGTACCGTTCTTTTAAACAATATTCCAAGCACTGTTGTTTAGAATCTTTCTATGTTCTCAACTTTTTAATTCACAAAATTATATTAAGTTGTCCAAAAGAAAGATTAAAGTCCACTCTTCACTATTTCTGTTTAATTCGGCAACCTTAATTCCAATGTTTACATAAACACGCGTACTTATTAGTTCTTTTTTGTCATTCATGCGCAATTTTTTTCACGCTCAGGGATACATCACTCAACTAGGCACTATATAAATTCAAAACCAGCTCCAAATCGTTTACGAATCGTTAAAGCAGAATTTGCATAGCTGCGAAGGCATAGCTCGGCTTGAAAAGTATTTTATTTACACTGCTGTAGTATTTGGTATGTTATGGGTATAGGAATTTGTGTGTACGCCTTTCCTAATACACAAATTCCAATAAACTCCGACAACGTTGCAAAAACAACAATCAGCACTCCATTTGATTTATTTGAATTTCCATATATGATTTTTGGACTTGGATGCAATGCAGGCCAAACATTTCAACGATTTAGAGATCAAGTATTTCTAGGTTTTCTAAACTGATTCTAGGTTAGATGTATGTTTTGCATATATTGACGATGTACTTGTATTTTCCAAATTCAGGAAAAACATTAAATGCATTTACAAAGAAATTTCGAAGATGGATTTTCAATCCATTTGTCTAAATGCAAATTTGGGTCGGAAACATTTTCTTGGTTTTGAGGTCAATCGATACGTTTAGAGAGTTTATAAAATTTTCCACTTCCGAAGACCGTTAAATAATTAAGAAGATTTCTAGGACGTTTCTTACTTTCAACAATTGACATATCAGGCACCATTTCACAGAGCAATAGGAAATCTTAAAGAATCTCAAACAATTCAGTGGACGTCAGAACTTATGTGCAGATTTTTGCATTTTATAGGAATCATCATCATTCTCAATTAACTTTCCTTGCACATCCAAGAAGCTTAAGTTTCTACTGGTGCGTCAATAGTAACCATAGGAGCATGCTTACAACAGCGAACGCAGAACTACTCATGGCAACCACTTGCATGTTTCTCCAAGCAAATGACAGAGAATTGTACAATATTTAGTGAGCATAAGTCACCTACCTACGTATTTGAACAAAAACATGAAGAGGTACCACCTACTCAGGTGAATAAACTATCGTTTATCGCGCAGTATACAACTGTCATTCAATACATCAGCTGTTCCAATAATATAGTCGTGGATGCACTATTACGCATCACCACTACATGTAGTTCACAAGTACAAATGATAGTGAGATCTCAGAAAACTGAACATAAACTACAGAACCTTTTAATAATGTGACCGTGTCTAGAGCAAATCAATATTCCTGATACAGATATAGAGCTATATTGTAACAAATCGATATCTATACTTTTACGATTCGTAAGTGAATCTTGTCATCGTGATGTATTTAAAACATTACATAGCTTTAGTCAAGCAACAGCACGCCTCATTGCTGAAAGAGTTATTTGGTTAGACATACATATTTTGTGATTTCGGAACGGGTACGAGCATATTCACGTTCCAAAATCACAAAATACCTAAAGGCATCCGCATACCTCCTGTGAGTCTATAATGCCTAAATGTGAGAACATATACATTTAGGCATTATAGAACCACTTCGAGTAGCAAGAAATTCCAGATATTGACTAACCGCAGTAGACAGGTTCACTCGATGGTCTGAAGTTTGGCCTTTCGAACAAATAACAGCTGAAGTAGTAGCAGAAACATTTCTCTCCCGTTGGATTATACGATCCCGTATAACAACCGACCAGAGAAAGTAATTTAAATCAGAGCTCTCCCGAAGAATTGTCAGACATAGAGCTTCCGAAAGTATCACGTTGGCAACCTTGTGCTAATGACATGGTTGAAAGATTTCACTGTCAGTTAAATGCGGCCATAGTGTGTCACATAAAGGCGTTTCCACTCGTACCGTTAGTGCTTACAAACCAAATATCCAGTCGTCTTCTGCAGAACTATTTTATGATGTGCCTTTACGACTTCCTGGAGAAATGCTTAACACTACAACTAGCAAGAACTTTCCGAAAGATACTTTAGAATTTGTAATTCGTCCTCGATGTCAAACAGAAACGCTAAGGCCAGTTAGAAATGGGAAACCACGTAAGAAAAGCAACATTTACATTTAAGGATTTAGCGGATCTTATACGAGATGTATTTACGAAACAATCAACTAATCACAGTTCCGATACAGAAACTTACACAATTGTGACACGGTCCGGAAGGAGAGTAAAATTCAAGATCTATTTGGTGTAACCACCTCACTCCCCAGGGAACTGATGTGGTGTCACTATTATTAAAAGATCAATACATCAGTGGTAAGAAGTGTCAGTCAGTTAGTTCGATCAATTAGACCAAACTCACACCTCGAAGCGTTTCATCTTATTTTAGTTTTTAAATAAATAAAACATAAATAAACCTTTATGGGCATAAAACAAATTATAGCATTTCTGTTATAGAACTAAATTAAATTAATTTGCACAATCAGCACAAGGACGAACGGAAGGCTCAAACTGATTCCTGATTCTGATTTTCTCCTACTTTCTGTTACTACCACTTCTTATCCTAACTACACCATTTCATTCCTTTAACAATCCTTCCCTACTTACGTTCTCCGAGTCTTAATCAACCTATTGAATAGGTATAGGTCCTATGCTTACACAAGCATTTAACCAGTGGCACCAATCCTCTTCATACCTACCACATACCGGACACAACCTCTCTGAACCTTGCATCCAGAATTCATTGCCTCTCTCCTCGTTCCCGCATCTTAACCTAGCAATTATACACTTGTCTGTTATGCTTAACCTAGAGTGTAAATATCGAGCCATTCTCTTCTCATCTGATATCTACATATAACTTCTATTGTACCTGCTATATCACACATACATTCACACATACATTCATTCATTCATTCATTCATTCATTCATTATCACACATGCATTCATAATCATCTGGCTTATACGCACAGAATCGCCAAACATTCCTTCCCATACTAACCTCATTCTCTCCATGGCTCCCCTCGCCTTTTTAGTCACCGTCGCTATATGCTCTATGCACGAAGCATTTTGGGACAGCATGAACCCCAATTTCTTTTACACCTTTATCTTCCCTATCATTTGACTCCCTATTTCAAAAACGTGATTCCTACGTTCCCTGCCTCACTTCTTACATACCATTACCTAGTTTTTTCTACATTCATATCCAGTCCTATCTTCTCCAAGTACCTTTTAATCCTCCCAATCACTTAATTCATCTCTTTCATGCAATATACAAGGTCATCCGCATAGGTAACAGACCATTTCTTATTTCTTTTTATAAGTCCACCGGCTTGTCCTTTCATCAATACTTCCTCCAAATTTGACAGAATCTTATATATTATATTATTGTTTAATCACAATAAATCAAATGCATAATTTATAATGATGGCGCTAATATATCACTAATATCCATACGACTATTGTTTGTATACCAGTATACCAATAAATCTTCTAACCAAGATGCCGAAGATTATAGAGAAAATATTGAATTACTATGCATCAGATAATGAATTTCTTAATGATGTAACCAGAATTTGTTACTACAGATGAACCAGATTTAACAAGGCATAAAACTTTTCTGTAACTAAATATATATGATATCGAAATCCGCACAACAAATTAAGAAGCAAATACACAGAGAATAATTATTAGTGCACAAAATTTAACGCTGAATTACGATAAGAGTTATTTTATGTTGGCGAATTAGCTTCATTTTGATTGTAAGTATAATGGCAGTAGTAAAATAATTTTATCATGCGCCATTTATTCTTGTTTGCAAATTAATACTTATAAATGGTAATTTTTGTTCATGACTAATAATAATGAGCTACTAATTCCGTTAAGTATTTTGTTCGTTACTTCGTTTTTAATGCGTTTTATTTGATTATTGGGCTACATATATATCTGCACTTTTAATGCCTCATTTTCCATTCCTCTCGATTTTGTATTACGTTCATCTTTTTTTTTGTGGTTATGAAACGCAAACTTCATCCGAGTTTATCCATTAACAAGAACAACATTATGTTTAATGGACTGTGGACTCATCTTGATCAACATTACCCCCTAAATTCTTTCCTCCGTGTGTATTGCTACAGGCTTATTAATCCAACATAAATGAATTTAATAAATTAACGAATCAATTTAGTAATAACACAGACTTTCTGGGTCATTTTTCTGGTTGTATCATATTTTTCAAGTTTTGATGATGGATTAGTATGTATGATTGTGCCCTGAATCCAAAAATGACCTTAGTTTCTTTCAATCACGTCAGAATGTTTGGCAAATTGCAATATGTCAATATTTGTTATATTCTCACACCCGGTTTGGGTAGTGCATGGGGGTGCACCTTTAAGCTAATTTAATTATTAAAAATAAAACTTATGATAAAATAAAACTCAGGGTACACGGGAATAAATAAGTAACGACAATATTTAAAAGAAATTAGATTTATTTAAAATAATTGTTTGGATTACGTACAAATATAGTTATGCTTAAATAAATTGAAGGGTAACAAATACAAGTTTAATTTAAGTAACATAATAACCTTTCTAACCGTAACATAATAATCAACCCCTTTAGCACATAATTTAAAGTTAATATTAAATATTTTAACTTACATCTTTGTATCAATAATTGTCGAAATTTTTTTATAAAATAGGGTCGCGCACAAAACTGGTTTACTAAGTTCTACTCTAAATTCTTAATTCATCTGTTGTCCCGTTCTAGTCGCAACTATATTTTATATATCCTAAACACCTCTTTTCCCCGCAATGTATTTTCCGCTAATCAATGAAGTTTGACATACCAAACTCTTGAATCAAATTATCTAGCTGAAAAGTTTCCCATGTAATTACTCGTTATAAGCAAACTTATAGTATAAGGTTACCAGAGATATATAAATTTCTTTATTTTTTTACATTTCTTTGAATATTTCGAGGTTCCCAATTGAGTGTACTTGTTTTATTTCTCTTTTCTATTTTACATTACGCGACAATATATCGAAAAAACATCAAAAATAGAAGACGTACTGACAGATTTAGATACGTAGGAAATGTTGCCTGTGTCGGTTTATGATCAAAATGAATCGTTGACATCATAAACCGGCAGATGGCAGAACTTTCGTCATTAAACGTGTTGTACATCTCAGCTGGTTGTCAATGTTGACGCAAAAGTTGGTACGTATCCTCCGCGATGAAAAGTGTTTATGTAGGCGGATATACGCTAGAAAGCAAACATAGAGCGTTCGAAATGGCGTCAATCTGTAAAAAGCCTGCCGATTCCTTTTGTTTCATTTGTGGTGAGTTAATAGTGTCAAGACAAAAAAGATATATAACATCGTTCGCGCGACAAGTATATATCACACTTATTTCGGTGATCAAGACAAAACTTGCGCACCCCACTATGTGTGTTGAAGGGCTGAAACGGAGGTTAAAGGGTGAACAACATTGTTTCAGATTTCGCGTTCCGATGGTCTGGCAAGGACCACAAAATCATAGTGATGATTGTTACTTTTGTTCAATAGATGTTCAAGGTTTCAATGTAAAAATAAAAAGAACATCGTCTATCCAAATATACCATCGGCTTTACGTCCTGTACCTCATGGTCCAAATCTACCAGTGCCTATGCAAACAGAACATTTTGCTGAAGTAGATGGATAAGAAATTGAATCAAGTGAACAAACCGAACATAACGAAGTGAACTACGAACCTGGCAATTCTGCTCCACAACCATTTACACAAACTGCACTGAACGATTTGATTCGCGATTTATATCTGACCAAAGGGGGTTCAGAATTACTTGGTTTACGGCTTAAATATACAAATTTTTTCGCAGCTGGCGTTCCGTTTTCCTGGAACAGAGAAAACGATTTTATTCCATACTTTTTGGAAGAAGGAGGCTTCGTATTTTGGAATGATGTGTGTGGACTGTTCAAGACATTGTACATTCCATACAAAACACTGATTGGAGATTATTCATCGATACGTCAAAACAAAGCCTTAAAGTTGTCCTGCTTCACAACGGAAACTGTATGCGTCAATATCCATATGGCATTCTGTACACTTACAAGGACGGTATGACAATTTACAATTTGTTCTCCAGAAAATTAAGTATGACGATCATAACTGGATCATGCCTGGTGATCTCAAAGTAATATCGATGGTCCTTGGATAGCAAAGGGGGTACACAAAACTTCCTTGTTTTTTATGTGAGTAGGATAGCAGAGACAGGGAATTTCCTTATTTTTTATGTGAGTGGGATAGCAGAGACAGGGAAAATCATTCGAAACGGAAAGATTGTCCACAACGAGCGTCATTGGAACCTGTAGTAAAAATGTGCTCCAAAAACCTCTCATCGGGGCGAAGAAGGTTTTCCTTCCACCTCTACATATTAAATTAGGCTTGATGAAGTAATTTTTGAACGCCTTACTAAAAGATGTTAAATGTTTTCAGTACACTTGTAACAAAGTTCCAGTCTTGTCGAAACTAAAAGAGGGTGTCTTTACGGGTCCGGACAATAGAAAACTTTGCAAAGATGGAAATTTTGAAAAATAAATGGAAGTTGCTGAAAAAGAAGCGTGGGTCGCCTTTAAAGGCGTAGTAACCAAGTTTCTGGGTATCAAGGAAGATCCGACTTTCCAAGAAATTGATACAAAGGAATTGATAATTCAATAAGAGACGAGGCCTCGGGTTTATTAAATTGTATTAAACAATTTAAGTTCTTTTTCTATTGGTTATTGGGCTAAATTTCATTACTCCAATAAGCAAGATGATGCGAACAAAAGATTTTGATCTGGCCTCGGTGCTTGATCTTTCACAAAACTGGAAAATATTTTTCAAGAAACTTCGATCGGATTCGTCCTTCGATGAAACTATTATTGATGCAAGAGAACTTGCTACCGAAATTGATGTGGATGCTAATTTCTAATCAACAATAACACCACACCGCGCAAGGAAAAGAGAACAGAACTTCTCATACGAAGCACGAGATAAACCCATCAAACAAATATATAAAATAATTTATTTTATTTTACAATCAAAGAAATACAAAATGCACTACATGCCAGATTTGAACAACTTAGCAATCGGCTTTGAATTCTAATATAACATATACGATTTAAATACCGTGTTCTTTGAAAAGGGTGAGAATCATACGGTTTATCGAAAATGGGTGGGTTAAGACATAAAAATTTTCAGTTAAACTCTTAATAATAACTTTCGTAAAAATATCAGATGCGGAAATATAAATTGTCGGTGTAAATACACACACATATCTAAGAACAACGCTTCCGACAACTCCGTCCGCATTCCGTACAGCAGCAGCGGTATATTAATATGCAAGCAGTGCTTTTGACATAATTTCTTCTGCACACGATTAGGATTCTAAGCACCGTTTGAGTATATTCTTGAATGCGGGCAGCATCGATTGATATATTTACATAATTTTGCTCCATATTTATCTTTTACGGATAATAAACAAAGTACAGCTTAACGCTTTCTTAGTATTTGCTTGGCTAGATGAAATCAGATTTAACCGTAGTTAATTAAATTAATGTTGGTAATAATTTGGAGTAATTAAACTAGAACAGGGGTGCAATAAAAATCAAATTTTCAACCAACACGTTATAAAATTATTTTGAAATATACATTTTAATAATAATAAAATTTAATAATAATAAAAATAATGTGGTACAAGAATAAATGTATTAATAATTTCTAAAAATATCTTTTGATCATTTTTCGCTGTCCTGACTTGGACATATAAAATTTTTATTTATCAGTTTATATTTATATTATTTGTTAATTAATTACACTAGCCTGCGATGATTCTGTTTTTTAACTTTTGATGATTGATTTTAATGTATCTTGGTGCGCTGAACCCAAAAATTACCTTTGTTTCTCTCAATCACGACAGCATTCATGCTACTAGAACTTCTAATATGGTTGTTACAGGATTTTCTACAGTACAAAAAAAATTTACAAAAATAATTGCTCTAAACGAAAAGAAAACAATTGGTAGGATAGTTAGTGGAGAAAGAGAAACAAACACAACGCTAGAATGTAGCGCTAATCCGTTAGGATTATTTATTCCACCAATGCTTATTTTCTAAAGAAAAGGATTATAATCAACATTGGGCAGGGGAGATCCTCCGGGAAGTTTAATAGAAATTTCTGACCATTGATTTATAACAAGCGAACTTTTTATCAAGTACCTGCAACTTTTTATTGATTATGCGAATCCAAGATTAGAAAAAAGCCATTTTATTACTTGATAGGCATATATCTTAAATAATTACAATCTTTAGATCTAGCGCAAGCTACTTGTATAATATTATTACAATTGCCAGAGCAAACCACGCAAAGGCTACAACCTCTTGATGTTGGAAGTTTTGAATTTTAATTCTGCTAGATCATTTGAAGCAAGTGACTGGGCCAGTCAATCGTTTCATATTTAATGAAGTCGATTTTGTGGCAGTGATCTTTCGAATCAAACTCCGCACGAAAATTATGAAAACCATAAAGAAAATACAATAATCTATTACAAACATCCACTATTTGTAATATATGAAACACAGACGTTAACGCAAAATCTTCGAAAATATTATAATAGCGAGTTTTCTTCCTCATATGACCCTTCTATCTATCTCCTCCATTATCCTCTCCATGAATACCCCTTCCACCTTGCCCCATACAAACCCTCCAGTTTCTCGCTTCCTCCCTTTGTTCGTCCGTCCATACAATCCCTTCACATTCATTCACCCAGAGCTCCCATGTTTCTTCCACATAGTCTACAACACCTTTTACTCTCTTTAATCCAGTATCTATTCCCTCTTTGCATACTCCCACTCGTACAATTCCCTCATCGACCATCCACATCTCATGGTTCGTCGAATGGTGGAAGGAAATAAACGTAAAGTGTGTGCACGGAGCATAAAAATATTGCAAAGTGATATTCGCGGGTGAAAAAAAGCAAAATAAAGAGTTCGGCGGGTCCGATATACAATAAATTTGGATAAGTCTTTAATAAGTTTTTTTTCTAATATGTTATATCTGTTGCTAGAAGGGAATGGCTTTGCATACTATGTAATGCAACCAGACTAGAAGATATGGTACAATGCATTAGGAGTAAAGTATGGATACATGAGGCTTGCGGAACCGATTTGGAAGAAGATAGAATATATTATTATCCAAAAATATGTCTTTTAAAACCATGTAATTATTTTACCTATTATAAGTAATACAAGTACTTTTAGGGTATCGGGTAGTACGATTTGGGATACCGGTTGTTAAAATAGTACTATTGCAAGGCTTATAATAAATCAAATTAACGTAAATAATACATTTTTTACACACCTCTTTTGGAATTTTTTTTTTAAATAAAGCATAATTCTACCATTAGAGGATATTATTTTTATATATACAATTATCAATTACGTATATATTTTAACAGGTAGTTTTAGAGTAGGAACCTATAGCATTAAATAAATATCAAAAAAATATTAGTTTAGCCTAATAGGAAAATTATATAGTATTGATTATGAGTATTTATGGGTACTTTGATTATGAGTACTTAGAAGCAATAGAGGAAACATTTTTCACTGGAGAATAACGATTTAATGAATATTATCCATTATTTTGGAAATCTCCTTTAGCTTTCTGTAAAATTGTAACTCAGTGGCTTTTAATAGTAACGCTAAAACTCAGACAGTTCATTAAAAAGAATTGGGAATTATTAAAAAAAGTACGGTACATTGATGTTAAACCCTACAAATAAAGTATCTAAGATATTTAGAAACAAATGTTTATTGTTATTCTTCAACCTATTATATAGGTTAAGATCAGTCATTCAAGGTTCCATCAATAGTCACAAAACAACATAGATTCAGAACGGACACTAACAATAAAATATCATTGTTGAGCTACTAGTTAGTAACGACAATATGCGAGTGGGATTGGATATCCAAATACAGTCCCATTCGTTTCAATATTGAAAATCAGTAAATCCAGCTGGTTTATGACGTCATAAGCGATATAAATTTAATTTTTCAGACTTAATTTTTCAGGCCTAGACTTGATTTAATTTTTAATCAAGCCTAGGGCAGTTTAGTAATTTTATATTAGGAGTGATGATGTTACACATGTTCCTGGGAAGTTGATTGGTCGAGATTTTTAACACCGGATAGTATATAAAGGAAAATTTATTAGCGACCACATCTACGGTGCTCAAATTCTTTAGAAAAAGGTTTACTACGTCATATTGGTAGTCAAATACAAATAAATCTTGAAAAATAAATGGAATCAGAGTTAATTCATTAGAAATTTAGTGGAGGATGGCCTGAAGAGGGTAAGTTTCTCAACCTCAATTAAGAATTTGGAAGAAAACTTGAAAATAAGAAAAATTTGAATGTATTAATTAGTATCGCCATGTTAGTAAGGGGTGATGGCACGACATGGTCAATACAGCCAACCAAAACGTCAACCTCGCCTGCTCGAGTGATGACTATGTCATCCGGTGCACCCTGCTATAAAACTAAAGAGACTCTGGCGACCGAGTCACGGCGGTATAACCGTTCAACCTAGAACGAAGGAAATATCGTTCTAACTTTGACCTCCTAT
>WYDF02257274.1:0-19731 GCA_009867245.2 Adranes taylori
CGGAGGAATTTTAAGGTAAATAGATTTTGCATTATGTCATTTTTTAAAGGTTGGTGAAATTAATAGTTCTGTAAGTTGATCTTTTAAAATTCCGAAACTTTTTAATAAGTTTACAAAAGTATATAGAACAGGTAATGAAAAAAAAAGATTCATTTCTGTTGTGTCAATCACTGTTCCATGATAAATCAACACAAGTCAATACAAGTCAGCTCCAAGCCAACTCAACACACAGCAACTCAACTAAAACCAAAAAAACAGGATGACACAATGTTTTTTTTCTCTACTATAAAGATTGATCTATTTAGTGGTTTTCATGATAAGAACTCAGTGGCGAGTTTAACTACTGTGCCGCGGTAAACGTGTGTTCATTTACCATACTTGATATAGCATAGAAGAGTTCACGAAGCAATCCCATTGGTTATTAATTCTCGCGCCAGATTCAACTTAGAAAACTTACAGAGAAGAGAACTTACAAAAGGAGGACTGTCCTCTCTAAAGGAGGACGGTTGGTAAGAAATACAACCAAAAAGTTTTTAAATTCAGGTTGGTCACCTTAATAAATGTCAACATGTAGAAGATAAGCAATTGCACTGTTCCTCGTGTGAGTATAGAACTTCACGACTCGCTAATTTGATAACACATACCATATCATTGTTCAGAATGCGAGTTTAGGACATCTAATCAGAGTAGACTAGTAAGCTATAAACGCTAACATACTGGAGATAAACCATTACATTATTACTTCTGCGGGTACAAGAGTGCTTATAGAGGTAATTAAACGACGCATAATCGCGTTCACATTGGTGATAAACAGTTTCACTGTTCTATATGTGATTATAAGACTACCCAAGAGGTTAGTTCGATAAACCTTAAATTCCTACATACTGAAAACAAACCGTTTCATTATGCTGGTGGTTGTGACTGCAAGACTACTACGAAAAGAAATTTAGCAAGACATAAATTCCAACATGCTGATGACAACAGTTTCATTGTTCTGAATTTGAGTACAAGACTGATATCATTTTAATTTGTATCTGATGAAATTAGTACCATTGCAATACTTTCAATAGAGGCTCGTTATTGGCGCGTTTGAATTTCACAAACTTTGTGCTTGTATTTCATAAGGTGACTAACCAAGAAAGGACAGTCCTCCTTCCGTAAGTTCTGTTCGCCCTCAAAAATGATTTAAAAACCCCGTTATATGTTCAATTGTTTCGTAGGTTTTGTAAGTTGAATCTGGCGCGAGAATTAATAACCAATGGGATTGCTTTTTGAACTCTTCTGTGCTATATCAAATATGGTTTGCGAACACGCGCTGTAAGCACTGAACAAATTGGCGCCTTTTTATATACATTTTTTTATACTTGGTATTATTTATTTTTTTTGACAAAAGATTTTATCTCTGTTTTTATTAAAAAAATTTTTTTTAGCCAAAACTGATTAATGTTTTACAATATTATGTTATACCTAAATAGGATAAATTATATACATAGGTATTAAAAATTTGCCATCCCTAAAAAATTGCCGCTGTAAGCACGTCCTTATAGTGTTTATTAGGAAATCCGGCACTGTAAGTACTACAACAGTGTTGCATTCAATCAAGTCAATATCTCAATAATTAATTAAGATACTCTTTTATCTCTTTTGACCCCGAAAATAAACATTAATCTGATGTGTCAACCCGAGAAAAATCAAACAAAAGTGATTCGTTCCCAAAGGGTCCGCAGAAAATAGTCGCTACATTTGTGTTCCAAATTCGATTTAAATCAACGAAGAAGATCGGAAAACAGTTAAAATTGATTAAAATTGAAAAAACAACCGATTTTTTATTAGAAATAATCACAAACATAAGTCGACGAATTCGACACCACCAAGCAATGAAAGTATCCAACTAGCCCAGAAAAAAAATGAGATTTTGCACCAGGCAAACGCCGAATTGATGGATGATCCTCCTTATAGCCCCGACCTACGTACTAACGACTTCTTTAGTTTCCTTCCAATTTAAAATAAACCGCCTGGTTAACAATTCCAGTCATCACAAAAAGCAATTGATGGTTCAAAAAGGCATATTTAATAGGCTCGTCTGAATTCTTTTGCTTATACGCAACACAAGAAAACGACCGTCGTAATGTTCTAGGTTTCAACAATAATAATAATATTAATCAATTCAAACTTCAACTAATTCAATAATATTTCAATATAATTCCAATTTTGCACCAAATGACTTGTGTGTGCGGGAGCACCGTTCTGATGGAAAACATATGGCCTTCCAGCCGATATACTTTCCATTCCACGGCTTCACCACATTTATCAGAATATACAAATAAACTTCTTTTGTGGCATTTTCCGCTGTGTTAAGAAAATGCGGTGACATGACATCACCTTTACAGGACACAACAGTTACTACGTAAACATTCGCCGGAAATTTCGTTCTGGAAACAAAGGGGACATCTTCAGAATTTCAGAATCATGGGCAAGCCAGCGATTCCTTCAATTGATTTTCGCATTGCCAGTAAAAAAATTTTCGTCAGAAAAAAACCTCAGGTATCTGGCAACATTGATTCGTAAAGAACACAAAAGCAGGTTACAACTTCGGAAAGCATATGTCTCACTTCAATTGTATACGACTTGTACCGAAGGTCTTCCTCGACGATTTGATGCATAGTTTTTTCACTCACACTGACAACCGACGACCGCATCCAGCATCGTTTCATAAAGCAGGTTACAACGCTCAAGTCGTTTTTCTGACAGCTTCGGAAAGCATCCTCTCACTTCGATTGTATAAGACTTGTCGTGGAGGTGCTCTTCGACGATTCCACTCATAATTTTTTCGCTCACACCGACAACCGATGAAAATTTTCGAATTGACTACCCTGGACTGTTTTGACGTTGTGAATGTTTAGTACATGTGTCAAGCTATTTGGACGCCAAACTTCGACCTCTCGATGTGGTATGGAATGGCGGGAAATTCAAATTGTATTTGGTCCGGATTTTGGCGCCGCACCCTATACAATAAAATTCAATAGAGATAAAAGCCTAAAAGCTCTTGTCCTCCGGCTTGCCAATTATTATCCAAAATTCTTTCTTTCTCATTCCATTCCAAACCATCACATACCTTTACCCCGTGCTTCTATCTTCCCTCTTTTTTTTTCCACATATCCTACATCTTCTTTCATCCTCCCTCATCCAATACCGGTTCCCTCTTTCCTCGCTCCAACACCTAAATCTAGCAACCATCCTTTTTTTCTTTCATACTTCCATCCACCATCAAATTCTTTGGTATTCTACCTTCAACAATTTTATATATATATATTGTATCTTGTTTCCCTTAATCTTACATCCCCCATTCTACATCCTTCATCCTTTCTATAACTTCATTTATATTATAATTTTTGTCCTTCATTCTACGATACCATTCGACCATAGACTAACTATCCAACCCTTTCAAAAATATTTCCCCCCTCCTTGTTCCACACACGCACGTTTCCCCATTCAAGAATCTCCTTCATCGCATCTAACCACGCTATCATTATCCTCCATAATCACGTTCCTCTCATATCTCACCATCTTCCTATACCCACCCATGCATAACTATTTAGCTCTATACATTTATGAATCACATTTTATAATTATGCATCATAAGAAAGAATGTGACGCAGATGAGAGTGGGAGAAAGAATGGGTTCAGGTTTCAACAATAAAGTTCATTATTAAATCTTTTATCTATCCGAGAGAAAAAAAGTTAGTTTTCAAAAATATTTCCCGCAAGCCAACAACTCAAAACTTCTACAGATGTTATAAACGATTTAATCAGAAACAAAACTTTTTAATTGCCATGACAAACTCTTAATTAAATGCTCTTTGTTTTAGTGCAATGGTCTTTATTAAGAAATATTATGTACGTATTTAATGGACCTGCCATATGTTTAGAAAACAACATTATAGACTACTAATTGATATATGAGACTCTGACAACTGAACAAGTTAAGGAATTAATACAGATGTTAAGTTAGTTGAATTGCAGATCTTAATCAAGTCCTAATTGCACAAGAATGTAGAAAAATAATAGTTATATATTAACTCTATGTATATGCGCTGAAATATACTGTCAATAGAATGGTCGCTCTGGAATTGATAAATTTGTGACGGCAATGCTTCTATTAATTGAACACACGCACCAGTTGTTGGAAACAGCAATGACAATTTCATTTAGGAATGCAAGATCTAATAGCTACAACAGATGTGTGTGTTAAAGTAATTTTCTATCGTACTGAATATAATTTTAACAATTTAAATTCATAAATCTGGTATAAAATTCGCTCTTTCATAGAAACATCTGAAAAAAAGTTAAAATTTCCACTTGTGTTTTTTAAGATTTTCATGGTTTAGAAAGAAATGCGTAAAAAACCATAATTTTAAAATAATACAAAACATCTTCCATAAAAAAAACTATTGAATATTTAAAGAACATATTGTACTGTTCTCAAAGTAATCTCTATCCATAATACATGTGTCCATTGTTACTCAAAACAAAAAGAAAACTTTTTAATTTCATTCTTAGTTTGATCTTATATTGTTTGATAGATCGTCAAAACTCACTGAATGTCAACAATCACCCTATTCATACGAGGGATGCTGTTAAAATTTCGGGATGTGGCAACACTGTACTTAAGCGATTATTAACCTATAAAGCGTCATGAAGTTGGATCTGTCAGTTGTCAAACAAAAGTGACAGATTATAAATATATCAAACAGTTTCGTTACTGCAAATTTTCAATATTATTTAGAATTCAATAAAAATGGATTTAAATAGAGAACATTTTCGAGTAATGATTTTATTTTAATTTCGTTTAAAAAAAAAGTGAAAAGGAGTGCATCGATGATTTGAAAATTGCCTTTGGTGAAGAGGCACCTTCAAGGGCAACTGTCTTTCGATGGTACCAAGAGTTTAAATTTCGCCACAGTTATATTAGTGATGAATTTCGTGAAGGTCGACCAATGACATCGAAAACTGCTGAAAACATTGATGCTGTTCGAAATATGATAATGTCAGATCGTCATGTTACGTATAGAGAAATTGAGTCATACTTAGGCTTGGGTATGAAACAAATTAATGAAATTTTACATAATCTCTTAGGTGTTAAAAAATATGTTCCCGTTGGATCTCCCACAATTTAACTGAAGCTCAGAAAGAGGCTCGTGTGAACTCGTGTAAAGAAATGCTTAAACGATTCGACTCAGGGAGATCAAATTTGATCTACGACATTACTAGTCGTGACGAAAGTTGGATATATGCTTATCAACCAGAAACGAAGAAGCAGTCAACTGTTTGAGTATTTGGAGATGAAATCAAACCCACAAAAGTCACTCGCTGCCGCAGAGTTTCTAAGAAAATGGTAGCTTGTTTTGTCTCAAAAACTGGGCAGGTCGCTATTATTCCACTTGAAGATCGTAAAACTATTAATGCAGACTGGTGTACATGTATTTTTTTACCATAAGTTATCACTGAATTGCGAAAAACAAATAGGACGCAACGCATCATTCTGCACCATGATAATGCCAGTTCCCATACTGCGCAACGAACAGTAAACTATCTGAGCAGTCAAAAGATAGAATTGTCCATATAATCCTGATATAAGTCCTAACGACTTCTTTACTTTTCCAAAAAGAAAAAATCGACTACGTGGCAAACGATTTTCATCTCCAGAAGATGCAGTAGAAGTGTTTCAAAATGAGATTTCAAGTGTACCATCTTCTGACTGGAAAAAACGCTTTGATGATTGGTTTATTCGCATGAAAAAATGTATAGAGGGTAAAGGGGACTATTTTGAAAAGCAATAAAGTATTATTTTATTTCTAGATGTTTTTGTCTTCTTCTATCCCGAAATTTTAACAGCAGCCCTCGTATTAAAAAGTCTCTTACCACAAATGTGTTACTTCCCATCATGGAAGTCGTGCCTTGTACTCTAGAGCACAAGACATCCTCTTGTGATTGAGGTCCTAAACGCGGATAAAAAGATCTTGAACGATTCAAAAAACGGGAAAAAAATTGCGCGTTTACAAGATTTGCCTTCGTCTTCCTAGTGATATTTCGATCTTCCCAAATTTTTGTTAGTTTTATCATAGCCGAGCGGGCAATTTCAATTTGCCGTCTTATTTCCCATTCACAAGCGCTGGACTTATGGAGTATGGACCCCAAGTACACAAATTTTTCGACGTCTGCGATTTTTGTTATCTCGGTTTACTATCATGACTTTTGTCTTGTTGGCATTTATTTTGAGCCCCTAGTCTCAGCTTACGTCGTCCAGTCTTTGAAGAAACTCTAAAAGCTCTTTGGTGCTGTTAGCTTTTGGAAGAGTATCATCCGCAAATCGAAGCTTTGAAAAAAGCTTTCCACCAATCTTCTCTCTTCAGTTCCAGTTCTCTATAGTGCGCCGCATCAGATGTTGTAGAGTAGAAATGTTGCTAGAATAGAGGTGATGTAGAGTAGAGGTGAAAAGTACACAGTCGTGACGAACGCCTTTCCTAATGCAACATATATCAGGCTTTTGACGAGAGTGATAATATGGCATGGCACTCCAAGTTCATAGCCTGGGCCAACAAACACTACCAAACGCTTTCTCGTAATCTACAAATCACAGATACATCGGTACCGAGTATTCTCGGGCCTGTTCTATAAACTGCCTGACATTTAAAATTTGTTTTCCAGCACCCCGTTTTACACAAATCTGGCTTGTTCTGGAGCTATTTGATATAACAGGAAGGTTTGTAGTCTAATTTGAAGAATGTACAACGTAATCTTGCTGACATGTGAAATCAGAGCTATTTAAATGTTTATAGAAAGAAGGGTGCAAAGTAGTTGCCAGACGAACAATTATGTTACGATAGGATCAATTTTATTTACATATATTGTAATATACATTGAACTATAATAATTATTTAACACTGAGCAAAAATATGGATAATGAAATTTTGGGTTTATTATGGTGTGAGACTGATTTCACATAATTTTCTGGAACTTATATTGTCTTAGTAATTTACACGATTCTGAATAAAAGACGGTGTTTTTTTTTTGTTGAAAGTTTATAGCGTTTAACTCTTAAATTTTGTACTGGTGTTCGTATTTTTACCTATTTTCTACCTGTTTTGTAGTCTCGCAATTACTAGTTACTAACAACATGTACTTGCTTTCGTCGCCTGGCAACTGCATTACTGTTTTATTGCATTAAACTGATCGTCTCGCAACTGCAGTACTCCGAATTAAATCCTTATTATTTCTAATAACAAAACCTTCATTCTACTTCATAATATAGTTAAATCCTTAACAGCTACTGTTGCGTCAGTAACTTCTGTAAACATTACTGAAACCCTCCTTTTTATCTACAATGTGTAGATTCAACTTGGTACACCCCAAACTGTTGTGTAAAAAACGTTATCCTAAATCCAACTTTTCTTATCAGTTGCTAATATAAGGTGACAAATGTGTCTTATTAAAATATTATTATTGTAAATAACAGAGGGAATGATGTATGGAACACTAAAATGCAATAGATGCAGATTTGTGTGGGCACTATGTCTGTAGCTCTTCCAACCTCCGCAAAGATAAGTTCTTAGACTCTTTGAATAAGTATGTACTTGCACTGAATCAACACGAACCTGTTTAACATCTAGCTTGGTTTAGTTTGAATATTAATAACAAGAATTATATCGAATTATATCCAAATTGTTCAACTCGTAAATATGAGCTATATATACAACTTATATACATTCATTTATTATTGCTGATAAATATAATATGTACTGAAAAACCCGAAGATATTCAATATTTCTCTCGAAACTTTAGTACACTAAGGAATCTCTCTTACTTTATATCAATTTCCTCAAATAGATAGTTCTTTCTAAATTTTACTAAAGATAAGTTCAGTATACGGATCTTTGATATATTTGTGCATGAATATAAAGTTCATACAAAATTTCAACTTCAAAAATTTCATTGTGAAGCAGGTTTAGGAAGTCCCTGGGCCCAATACAGTGATTCTTAAAAAATATATGTACCTGTATAAATATATTTAGTTCGCACATATCACGATCTACTTAATCGATGTGAACGAAATTATACGTGAGAGCATAATTATTTTCGGTACTTCTGAGGTTGATTGATACAAAAAGGTGAAAATGTGTCATTCTTATTCCCCCACATCACCCCAAAAAAAACCAAATTATCGAACTTTCCATTTCAATTAGTATCGTGCTTTACTCATAACTCATACTTCAAAGCGTCGATATATGACATTGTATGTACTCTTTCTTACTTTGACATTCTTTCATCATGCTAAGTTAAAAGTAATTTCAAACGAGAAGGGGAGGGACTCAAGCCCATACTGACATATAGGTACCCATACTTCCAGTACCTACGAATAATTCTGACTTGCAGTATATAAATAATTTGATGGCAGAGATATCTTTCATTGAATTCTTCAAAGAATTAATATAGCGAATAATTTAATACATGATTGTTTTTATAGAATTATTACAGAAACCTTATGTATAAAATAAAAGTTGGCAGATTTAAAAACGTACTAACTAAAAAGAAAGTATATTACATATTATCTCATCTACGAATCTACAGCGTTAATCTAAGTTCTGTCGTCAAAGTTCAAAGCTTTATTACTTCATAATCGTTCTCATTATAATTTATACATGCAGGTTTTCATAATAGGTTAAATTCATGAATTAAACTAACCTCATTTCCTTTAGATAATGCCGATTCTGTAAATACTGGAAAGTTCAGGTATGTAATTTTCCCGGAAACACCGTTATTCTACCGGATTTCAATGAAAACAAAACACAGATAAGCACCACAAATTATCAATACTACGTTCACACTAGACGATTACTTCTAGAGACTGCTTGTGCAAATAGCAGCAAAAGCTCCGTAAACTGCTCGCACTAACACTTATGCCTGATCAACTCGATCAAACTCCCGCAGCGGCCTGCTGTTTGCAATACTTGGCTGCCTGCTGCACGCTTAAAAATTGCTACATTGTCAAGACAAGAAACAGCTGAAATAACAATCGATTCGAAAACTACATACGAGCGACATCTTCTAGCAAGCGGCTTAACATTGTCATTTTTATAGCATTTTCTGTAATCCCCACACTCCAGGATATATTGAACGTTTCCAAGAAATCGAACCTATGTTGAATTCTTGTATAGGTGTGCAAAATAAAGAAATTGCTCTAAAAATAAATGATCTAATAAAATTAATATATTTTAAATTATATTTTCAGGCGTATTATCCAGACATTTAAAGTATTTAAAAAATTTCAACTAAAAGATGGACCCACTAACATTATAATAAAACTTTATTTTTGAGAACCAGGTACATAGGTCACTATTATTATTGAATTAAAGTTATTCTAACCTGCTCCAACAGCCAGCATAATATACCATTGTCACATAAAATCGCACATAACCAACGCAATTAGGAAGTAAAGGATAGATCCCATGGCACTGGGGCCACTACGATAACTACTCAAACCAGGATGAGCACACTTATTTACTTTATTTACGCCATTGTTTACATAAAGTGTTTTTTGTGTGGTCAATTATATATTGCAAGCAATTGAATTGTGTTAAACTGATAATGACGAACAAAACTTTATCCATTATTGAATTTTTTCGATATCTGGCTGGACCTCAAGGTAGTAAATCCATTATAGAAGGAGAACAAATAGTAAATACTAAACACGTGATACTTTGTGGAATTACTGATGAGAGGCCTGATAAAGTTGATATAATTGCCTTATGTTTGCAAACTGTTTTACAGAGAGACTATTGCAGATTATATAAACAACAAAAATTAAACATTTTGTTCTTACTTGTAAAGCAAGAAAAGGACCAAAATGCAAACATATGGCGGGAATTCTCATCTTCTGCCCAAGGTAATTCATTTCAGTACAATATAATTGCATTTGACAAACTATTGTTGGATAACCCTTTTGCAGGGTATTTGGTATTGCTTGTCAATCTATTATAATGATGGAATTAGAATCAGGCGAAATTAGTCGTCAGCAAATGTAAATTATTTTCCTTCAATTCAGATGAAATTGCTTATAAAACTTATGCATATGTGAAAATATTTTTTTATATGTTGCATATCCCTTTAGTATTAAAGGAACTTTCAACACAACAAATTTTATCAAAATTACATGTCTAGTTTCTGAGAAAATGTACCCCAAACTTTGCAAACAAAGAACACTCTGTATATATGTTAAATTGTGATTTTACAAATAATGTTTCAAATAAAATCGAAGGGGGGCCTTTATGTAGCCTATACAATAACTTTATTCGATTGTCCTATCTTTTATCGTTCCTGAGATATTTCAAAACGTTTCTTAAACTTCAAACGTGGCAAAATCGCTTCCTATACAATTTGGCAACAGGGGACTTTTTTTATTCAATGCATAATACAAGGTGCTAGATGTATGCAATTTCAGCCTCCTATTTTGAATATGAAACTTCTGAACAAAAAAATTGCTCATGTTCGCCATTTTAGATTTATAAAAAAAATGATCAAAAACCGTGCTGCGGATTCATAGTCTACATCTGTCTACCAAATTTCATCCAAATCGGTCCAGTAGGATAGGAGTTATTTTGGAACATACATCCCTACGTACGCACAGACACCGAAAAATAAGCCTTTCTTTTAAATTTTTCAAAGAAAAATATTTTGCGGTAAATTGTTTGTATACGTACTTCGTACGTATATGGTATATGAAAGATAAAAAAAGATTCTTTTGAAAAACCAGTTATGATAACAGTTATTGTTACATCGTCACTGGCAACAGCGTTATAAAAACAATTAACAAATGCAACATTGGCTAACTGTTGCGTATAGGTTATAACTGTTTACATTTTATTTTAAAACGTTTAAAATACTTGTCGATTTCGGTCAGATATAGTTTGTGGATTTCATTCATGTATGTAATTCTAATTTTACTGATTCAACATTCGGTGGTCAATGAAAACCGATGGTAAATGGTTAGAATTCGATGGTCAATGATTAAAATATTTAACATGGGGTCAAAAGCACTGAAAAAGAAACTGCCAACCGAATGTCTTGAAACTGAAATAGATCAACCAAAAGGTAAAATGATAAAAACTACAAATGGTACAAATGAAAAGATGCCTGCGCATTGGGAAACTATTTTAAAGAATCTTCGAGTTATGAGGCAAGCCTTTGATGCGCCTGTGGATACCATGGGTTGCCATAAATGTTTGGATGAAAGCGCTGACCCTAAGGATAAACGTTATCAAGCATTATTATCTTTAATGTTAAGTAGTCAAACTAAGGATTCTGTTACACACGCCGCGATGCAGAGACTAATAGAACATGGGTGCGTTGTTGAAAATATTCTAAAAACATCCGACGAGAAATTAGGGAAATTGATACATCCTGTTGGGTTTTGGAGGAGCAAAGTGAAGTATATAAAAAAATCAACAGAAATGATTAAAGATCAGTACAATGGGGATATTCCTAACACAGTCGATGAATTGTGTAAATTGTCTGGCGTAGGCCCAAAAATGGCACACATCTGCATGAAGGTTGCATGGAATCAAGTAACTGGTATTGGCGTTGACACCCACGTTCATCGTATATGCAATCGTTTAGGTTGGGTCAAATCCAAGGAACCGGAGGGCACACGAAAACAATTAGAAGATTGGCTTCCGTTAGATTTATGGAGCGAAGTTAATCATCTTTTAGTAGGTTTTGGGCAGCAAACTTGTTTACCAATCAAGCCTAATTGCAGTATGTGTTTGAATAAAGACATTTGTGAGTTCGGCATTAAAAATTTGAAATCTATGCAATCAAAAGCTGCAAAGGCTTAAATTCTTTTGAAATTGTATATGTCTGATAGTTATGTTTAATTTGTTAAGCTAAAACTTAATTTTTATAATATTTTATATATATATATATTTTTTTTTTCTACTTATCTTTTTGAAATATTAAATGTATAGTCATTGAATTGTTGTTTTTATAAACTTTTATCACTAATATATCTTTAATCGTTAAGTAATGAAAAAAATCCAGTATGAGAATTCAATGTATACCGGCCCACACATTGAGGTAAAAAAAACTAAAGCGTACTTGCACGCGAGCAAATGTGAAATAAAAATTTGGCCACAAACCAGTGAAATTTGCTCATCAGTTTAGCGTCATTTTTAACGGCGATTGTTAAGTGGTGTCTGTTTACCGCATATAATTGAATGTCAATGAGCGTGATTAAACAAAATGGTTTACTCTGGTATTTGGATTTGTTAATCTTCCTACTGATATCTTCGCTGTCTGTACCAGATCTTGTAGAAACTAAAACCTTCTTATATTCTTTTCGGTAACAGCTTTTCATCGAATTAACTTTTTCTTAACATCTGTCCGCATCGGGGTTTATTTGTTTTAATGTTTCCACCAGGAACTTTACTTTTTATTTTCCACAAGCGCGGATTTTTTATAAAGTTTCTATAAATCCACACATAACATCTTCTTGACGTCTAACAGATAAGTTTTATTGAAATATGCTCGCTCCACTAAGAATCAATTTAAAACTGACAGACTTTGCATGAATATTAATATTGTATATACACGTGCAAGTAAGCGCGCCACGCACAATCAAGCTCAGAGATTTCGTCGTGCCATGTCTAGGTTTGATAAAGCCATCAGTTTTAATACCACATTTGACCTTGGCTCTTCGTGCAAACCTTACAGTTTGCTTCAACATGTGTGGTATGGTTATAACAGAGGCAAAAAGAAGACAAAGAATAGAAAACAAAAATATATTACTATTGAAATATTTTACCAATGCCCCTTTTTCACCTCCAGGTTTATATAATTTAAACATCTGTAGATTTCATTTCCCACGTCCAGTTTTATGTAATTTCCTTTCACACGCCTCTCATCTCAAAAAACCGCCAATCATGTTCATAATTTCCACTCCATCTAATCCCTTTAGCCTAGCATTTCAGTTTTCCAATTTTTTTTTGTCTGCTTATTATTCCGCTCAACGCAATCATTTTCCTTTGCCCAATATTCCGCTTCATTGCCATTATATTCTCTCATCCATCCAATATTTTCCCCATCTCTATTCACTTTACATAAATCTAATTGTCATTTTCTTCACTTTCATACTGTCACCTTGCAAATACACTGACATCTTTCTTTTTATATTTTGTTTCTTATCCTTAGCTCCACTTTTGTGCGGCACACACGTCTTTATAGACTATCCAATTTCTTTATTTATTTTTTCTTTCTGCTACAATACTCGATCAAATTGCCCTCGTTCTTTCCATTGCCACCTTGGCCTTGCTAGCACCCATCTATATAATCTTGCACGAACGATTACAGCTTTACTTGGAAGCCACATATTTTTAGTTAAAAGTACAAATCATATTCCTCTCTTTTCATTACGAATCCCTGTAGTTTGTTGCATCTCCCGCGTTTCTTACAAGCTATAAATTTTGTCTTACACTAACTTATCTCCATTCCTCTCTTCCATATGTAAGTAGTCATAGAGACTCTATGAATCACGTTTTATTTTCGCTATAACATTTACCATACAATGCTGTCAACATTGCCCAATGCTTATGCCTTCCTCACCAATATTGTCATTGTACCGTGTTGTATTTTAAGCATCAGAGTTGAAACTTAAGTTGAACTTGCATCAGAGTTCAACAAAATCGCATTAAAGATTATATCCTTGCAAACCGCACCGAATAGAAGGAACCATTTGACACACTCTTATGGTAAAGTCGAGGAAGGAACCTCTAGCTAAATTCTCCTTCGAGACACGAATAATAAATTCGTTTAATCTATTTTCGTTTTGTTATTTTTATAGTTTTCTATTACAATATTATATCAATTAATTAGATCCAAATTAATGAAATCATGATTGAAGGAATATTAAATAAAGGGCATTTGTAAGAAAACGATTTTATTACTGATCATTTGGTTATATAATTTTTAGAGAAAAAGTTAAAGCTATTACATCAATGATAGGCAACTCGCAAAATATTTTAGATACTAAGAGTTGTCTAGTTTTAAATTACTAAATATAATATATATTTTAATATCAAATTGTATTATAAAGATGAATAACTATAATTTACAAATATATTTAATCCTCGACTATTTTGTGCGAGGCGATTAGTTTCATGCACCATAGAAACACAACTTATTAAAAATACAAGAAAACATTATGTTATTAAAAATAAATATTTGTATATAATATCTATGACTCAAAACCGTTTAAATTAGTTAGTGGACATCAAATAAATAACTCTGATTCAATAATAGAAGACTGCAGATCAAAACCATTTGCAGCAATTTCAAATCAAACCTCTTTCGAGCTAGATATAAAATCATCCTCTAAATAATTATTTAGAAACAAAAAAATTCTGTACCTATTACTTAACCATACACAGAAAACAGTAATGAAACACTATCGTTAACTTAGTTATTTCGCAGAGTAAAATTCACGGTTAGGATGATTCCAGAACTGCATAAAGATGTAATGCGTTTAATCTGAAATTCAGGACATGCTTTTAACACCCAGTAAAATAAAATTCTAAGTGCATCGAATTATTTGAACTATTTAGGCCTACAATATAAGATAAAAACTTGTGCAAAAGTGATGTCTTAGCCAAGTAAATTAGAAACGAAACCATTCACTACCGAATATCACAAAAACGTTTCATATACTACAACGGAAAAGGTAACTTGTCAGTAATTGGTACCGTTTACCACAGATGCCGAAAAATAATCTTAACAAAAAAGTTGCCAAACCCAAACTTATAAGCTAGAATACTTGGCTAGCACACTGCTAGTTAGAGACGAAATAATAATGTTTCTAATTACTGAAATTCAATAGCAATGTTGCGAATTTAATGTTTTAACTACATATTTCAAATTATCTTGAACGGTAATTTAATACTTTACAAGCTTTACTTCTAAGATATTAATACTTCAATGAAGTTTTATTCAATTAAATAATAATAAACGTTTCCTCTCATTAAAGTTTATTTTTGGAAGTTCGAACCTAATTGTTTGTGATTGCTTTTAAATTATAAACCTAAATGATTCTTTAAAACCCTAGAGATTATTTTTAATTTCAAATACAAATATGATTGTATTTGTTTACGTCAACCCGTTATAAATTAAACAGTTGCAAAATATCTTTAGCGGATTAATTTATTCAAACATACTCAAATTACTAATGAGATTTATTCATGAGCAATGAAATAAATTTCACTACATCGCAGATTGTTATGTGGCAAACCTAGTGTTCTTACAGGAAAACCTAGTGTCCTGTATTACAGTAAAACCTATTATTATTAGAAAATAGGAGTAATAGGGTTTATATATAGAATATATTTATATTCTATATATAAACCGGGTTTATATATAGTAATAGAATATATATAGAAAATAGGAGTAATAGAGTTTCTAAATTAAATGAACAGTTTAGCACTAGATTTCAACGCCACATAAAAACTGCAATTATAAAAAAAATGTTGGTAGGAATTCTTTTCACATTTTTCCTTTAAACTGAGAATTACTTTAAATATTAATAAAAATGTTATGGAAAATGATACATAATGTACTGTTTATACTGATACCCACCCCTGAAGTAACTGGACTCAGCAAAAATGATATAACAATATGATTCAGAAAATATAACAGGATTTTAGCATTTCACCTTCATCACAAACATTAATTACCCCATTGGATCGGTAGTATACTCTAATAACAATTCTCTTGCGGCTTTCTTTTACTAAGTCAATTAAGGATAAAAAATAGTGTTACATGAGGCATGACATAAAACCAAAATCATGATTCTAATGATCCCTATTTTTTTATATCAATCATTAATATTTCGGTGATCAGAACACTGTTGCCATATCTATACATAAAACAGAACCCAACTGTATGTAAATGTTCTATATAATACATATTTATATTACACGTGAAAATGAAAATGCTCCAAATTTAAAAAATAAATAAAATTATCGTTTCCTTCTATTTTTTTATTCGGAATATAGTTGTATGCTATTATTAATAGATTTATAAAATACTAACAAGATATAATTATTATATATTGAAAAAAATAATTGACAATATGTGCCTACAAAGTTGCTCTTCGCATATTATTTGAAAAAATAACTCAACTGCAAGGAAGTGGTTATATTAGCAGATATGGTTATCTTCAATTTTAGATCTTAGCACCCTCGCGTACCAAAATTATAACTTAAAATATTGACACTTAATGCTGCCTAAAAAATGTTGTTTTCTTTCTAAAGGTACATTATTTTACAGGAATGATTGAAACTAACAAAACTAAAAACGAATGTCTTAACACCCACGAACTCGTAACACCCATTTTTTATTTCAATTTGGCGGTCATTCTGGGGTTTAATAATTAATTTTGTATTGAAAACTAGTTTATTTTATAGTACCGCCTGACATGGTTATCATTGTTACCATGTCCAAACGAAATAAAAAATCGGCGTTAGCTGTTATGAGGAAGTAAGTTTTGGCATATCAATATTAATGATCTTAATTTATTTAAACATTAAAAAAAATGGTATTTAAAGGAATTCAGACGAAATATGATTAGTTGCACCATATAGAGCAGTATAAACAAATGACAACAAACAAACTGTGAGAGACTATATTAAGAAAAGTCAAAAATAGATAAAGCAGATGCCAATACCAGCTCATCTGCCAAAGATGATAAATCCTGGAATTTATATGTAAAATACTGAAATGTAATTGTAACTATATAATTTTTAAATATTAGAGTTGATACTTTTCCAAATTGTTCTAAGCAAGAAACGATAGAAACATGATTCCTGGCCCTCTTTGATAGTGGATAAGATATTAATTTTCTGGTCATCAAAATTATGATTGGTGTTGTGCCTATGCCAACTGTAACTGATTAGTTGACAAGCTTGAGATACGACAATGTCAATACTATGCCAGAGAAACTTTTCCCAAACATGCTTGGGTTTTTGTATTTTGTAGATATTCATAAAGGTCTTACCGCGACAGACAATTTAAAGCTCGTTCCCTGCTGGAACTAATCAAATGTTTAGTTAGATAAAAATGCGCCTAAACATACAGATCAAACAATGGTTAAAGACAAAGGAAAGAAACCTGGCAATTTAAAACAGTTTATAAAAGCCTGACTAGGTAGGTCAGAGATATCTAATTGGTTTAAATTTTCTTTCCCATAGATAAACTGGGAAAGACGTTTTAAAACATTCAGAATCTAACAAAAAATAGTTTCTTTTTTAAAAAAATGAATTAACATTATTGTTTAAATAAACTCACCACTGAAAGCTAAAACTAAAAACGGATTCTGCTGGTTGATCTTTAACTTCCTCGCCCATAGTTATTTACCCAGTATTTAATTAGATTCCTAGAAATAGCCTTGTTTTAAAGAACATTACATTGTAAACTAAAATTTTTGTACATTGAGAGCGCTAAAATCTAGAGAAAGTACAAAATTCCCGCAAAAATTATTTAATAACAACCTCAACATTAGAACTCCAATTCGATAAATCTTGCTAAGTAATGACTGTTTAATATTTTTTTAAAACTTGCACGTTTGCTGTTGATGCCCACAAGTAAAAGAAAATATAAACGTATAATAAAATGGTACCTTAATATATGCGTTATAACCCAGCCTACAACTGTTAAACAGAATGAGATGGTACCTTATTACATGCGTTATAAACCAGCCTACAACAACTGTTAAACACACACAACGAAATATATTGTTAAAGATAATAAAGTAAATATGTGAGGAAGCCTGATTCTTGATGTTTAGAACAATACACAGACACGCTTTTTCTTCTTTTTTACCTGCAAAGCAGCTCTGGTAGCTGTCTCGAAAACTTCACGTACACCTTCCTTGCTCTTAGCTGAACATTCCAGATAGGCAAATGCATTGATTTTCTCAGCCATTGCCCGACCATCTTGTGGTTTGACTGGTTCTTGTTTCATTTTGCTTAATTCCTTTATAGTGCTAGGATCGTTGCGTAAATCTTTTTTGTTGCCAACAAGAATTATCGGTACATTTGGACAAAAATGTTTCACTTCTGGTGTCCACTTTTCGGGGATGTTTTCTAATGAATCTGGAGAATCTACTGAGAAGCACATAAGTATCACATCAGTGTCAGGATATGAAAGTGGCCTTAGGCGATCGTAATCTTCTTGTCCAGCCGTATCCCATAATGCTAATTCTACTTGTTTTCCATCAACTTCGATGTCAGCTACGTAATTTTCAAACACAGTGGGCACATATACTTCAGGAAACTGGTCTTTACTGAAGACAATTAAAAGGCAAGTTTTTCCGCAAGCACCATCACCGACGATCACTAATTTTTTACGTATTGCAGCCATAGGACCTGCCAAAAAAAGATTTGACAAAATTCAGTCAACGCCTATAACCGCTGAGAAAAGATGGCGACCAACAAAGGTGCCGATGTTGCACAGAGGCGGGGATATGAGTAACGTATCTGATAAGTTTGACTTACCTCTATTCGTGTCTCCTGTCTCAGGCCAACAACAACAGTTCATTCGTTAATTATTACTCCCTTTGTTTTATTGTCACAGATATTATCAGACAATCGTAAGTAAATTGATAACTTGTGTAAAAATAGAACTGACATAAACAAACTTAAAATTTACGACGTCAATGGTGCGCAGAAGTGTGAATCATCGCTTACGTAATCTTTTTAAAATTCGAAACTTTTGTTTACATTTTCAAATTTTGTCAGAAGATAATCTGCGTACAGGAGTACTCATTGCACTTAATTGGCAATTTACAGCGGCACGCTACCCTAACGTGTGGAAAAATTCGGAACCAGCATGCTAAGTATATTTGTTCTGTTTATTTGGGAAAAATTGTCTTTTTTAAGACAGCATAACCGTTGTTTTTTCATACAGTAACTATTTTAACTAATATATGTCTTATTATGCGAAATAATTTGCATTCTATGTAATTTTCATTTTCATGTGTTTAATGATTTACCTTCTCCAATGATATGGACAGATGAACATAGATATATACTGTCGCTCATGAACCTCTTTAGGTACCTGCAAGTTTTACCCAGTTCAAGGTGCATAGTTGAACAAGCAATTGAAATAGCATATTCTTCTTATTTCTTTGGACCTCTTCACCAAAGAAATTATTGGATATAAAATGTTATAAAACAGAAGTGATAAAGTGCATAGATTCAAATAATTATCTGATGCCAGATTGTTGAAAAAAGGATGTGTATTATGCAGAAGTTCAGTTAGGAATGGCAGTTGCTACTGTTCCTAGTGTACATAAATGATGTAGGCAGGCTGAAATTTTTTTTGCGTTGTAAGAAACAATAATTTGATATATATATATTGATAATATTTTACATTTACCTATTAAAATCGATTGCATTAAAGCCTAAAGTTAACTAATTTACATACTTCTGTTACTAATTTTTTACGCTATTATGGTGTTATTTCATTTACTCAAACCAGTCGGTTTCACCTGGTTTGAGGTTTAAGTAGAGTGTATATGTTCGCTAGATTCCATTTGTTTCACCTTAATACATATATTGGATAGTAATATAAATTTACATAAAAGTATTATAAAAAATAATAAGAAAATACTATATTGCACTTTTTAACGAG
>WYDF02257285.1:0-19730 GCA_009867245.2 Adranes taylori
TATATATATATATATATATATATATATATATAGAGCTAAAGTTTTTTATTCATCATCCGGCATCTCCAAAATATTCTGACAACTAGCCTCATCCCTGGCAGATTGTAATGTACCAGCCAGCTATGACATAGATTATTTGCATTAGCGGCATGCACATTTCTAGATTACTCAGTAAATTGCATTTTCAACCCGTAGTTTCCCTCAACTAATCAGGTAAGTAGAATTCTGGCAATAGCGGTTTTGCTTGCGATCACAATCTTAACAAAATGGAGCAATTCAATATGAATAGAACGAAAAAGCAAAAAAAAAATTGTTTCATTTGCATTTCTTATATTGAAAAAAAATCAAAAACCTCTGATCTTTATTATTTTCTTATCTTATAGTAAGAACAATCTTTCATCTACGGTTGAAATTGATAACTTGGCGGCTGCACCCTCTTAAAATTTCTTTGCAAGTATCATGTTTGAGAACTTCTGGTACGACTGTCTTTTGTTGCAATAACTTTTATACGCAAGAAGGATTTATCCTTATAACCCGTTTTGCGAAGAGTTTTGCAGATGTTACGTACCGTGTACATGTACGAAGGAACGGAGCAGCCGAGAAGTTTGGTACGAGTGCTGCATGTGGTCCCACGGCTCAGCTTATCAAGTTTCGAACTCTGCTATTACGCATTTTATATTTTATTAATTAAATTAATTTATTAATTAATCCTTTTTGAATCTCATTCATATTTTCGTTTTCTAATGTTCCGTCAATAATTATGTTCATTGTATGTTTAATATAGTCTCAAATTGTTTTGTTTAAATTAAATCACGTAGTTGCACCCTGTGTATAACACACAGCAATAAACAAATATTGCTACTGAGATTATACTTTGTGAAATATAGATGGAGATTTTTAGATGGTGGAACTGTACGAGTATAGACCGGTTTTTATATATTTCATTTGCAGGTTATCTGGAGAAGGTTCCTTAAGAATACATAGTTCCAAATAAGAACGCATCATCTTCATTGTTGTATGTCATTCCAGCTAAGAAACTTGAACCTCCTGAAGGAACTACTTCATTTTATCACTGAGGTGGTCGCGGTTTGGTGTGTTTCGGAGCACAAAGACTAAGCAATTGGTACGAGGACACACATCTAGATCATCATTCGTCACAAGATCGCGCCATGTCACGCAATAATGATATATTGTTATACCAAATAGTGCGCTGCGTTTTATGTTGAGGAACGCTGCTACAGGGGACTTTCGAAGTAAAGAAAAATTTGATACTTACGCATAATTAAATGTCCTTTGTATTTCTTCTCGTAACGGATTTCTTCCGGCAAACAATTCTGAACTGTACGCTCTCACAGTGAAAAAGTTATCTATACAAACTTTTGTTGCTTCAATACTTCGATAACAAGAATGTAGAAAAAGAATTAATTCCAATTCTAGAAACATAAAATATTAATCAAATATACAATGGCGCATTACAAATAAATCTATCTAAGGTTTTAGTTACGAAAATTAGTAATGAGCCAATGTTTGGGTTTTGATTAGTTCAACAATGTCACCACAGTTCTTTCTGCTCATATCAATAGAACATATGGTGTAGTCATCTTAATTTATACCTAAAAGTATAGCAACACGAAGTTTATAATTCTCTTCATAAAATACTCTAAACACATGGTGATAGGATACGAGTTCCTACTTTGTTACTGTGGAGTGAGGCAGGAAAGAACACTAAGGAAATCTATAAAGAGAAAGAAAGCGATTGAAGTTTTAATAACAAATTGGATTCTATAAACAACATCAACAGCAGAAGGGACATGGAGGAATGCCAAAGGAGGATTCAAAAATGATCAATAAAAAGAACACGTTGGATATACAGAAGCAGCACAAAAAGAAGTAAAACCGATACAAGAAGTTCTGGATACAATGGTGATGGGATGACAAACAAAGAGTCGATATTTGACTGAATACAAAGTTTTGCCCGTAAAGAATACAGGTATTTGCAGAAAAGAATACGAAAACTGGATGGGATAAAGGTGCGAAGGGATACATGACGCAGTTCAAAAATAGGATGTCTTTACTGTCCACAGGACGACATGACCCGATAAGCACAACCGTGTTAAATTATTTTCAATATTGATCTTATATAGAGGACAAAAGGAAAAGTTATACATATACAGGAGAAATACCAAAAGATTGATTGATATTTACGTTTGTCCTCCTATCAAAGAAAGCATATGCACAGAGATTCAACGAATTCCGGGTAATTAGTCTGACGTTATGAAAGTGTTCCTGGTAATAAGCTATGCCAGTATCTATCAAGCGTTCAAAGTTGTGGATGAAACACAATTTGTACTTAGAAACAGACTTGGCACTATGGAAGCACCTTTCACATACAGTGTTTTGAAGCAACGCTCTAATGACATGAATCAAAACCTACATCTATACTTATCGTCTACGAATATACATTCGATAAAGTCCGACACGACAATTTAATGGACATTCTGAGATGGGAGGTATTGGACAAACGTGATATACGAATAATTCAATAGCTCTATTGGAATCAAGCAGCATGCTTCCAAGTTGAAAACAAATTACATGGAAATGATATTAGAAAAAGGGCTAGGAAATTATGTACTATGGGTCCCCTCTTTTTCAATGCATATTGCAAATCCATATTCCAAGAAACCCAGCGAGGATTTCCACAAGGAGTCATAATCAACCTTAAATGGACTAATAACATAACAGTCCTTACAGCCAAAAAATTAGGTCACTAGCAAAGAATGATAATTATTATCAACAAAATAACAACATGTATGACTGTAAGAGATCAGAAAAAACAGTAAACCACCTGATCGAAAACATAAAGGTGATATAAATAACAAGTAAACTAATATAAGTGTCTTGAGAAAATGGTTAGTAGTCAAACAGATGATTAGTAGAACTAGCTAAAATTCCATTCGTGGGGAATGGAAGCAATCTCCGCAACCAGAGATGCGCCTATTCAACTGCGGATTAGGTACCAGATTTCACTAGTTTTGTATTACGGCAGAAGCATTGACCTTGTAACAGGAAACATTAACCGTTTGCAATCTTTTAAGATGTGGGTATATCTTCGAACTCTACGAATTCTGTGCACAGATCAAGTGATGAATAAAGACTATCTAACCAGCTTGAAGTCTTATTTACAATAAGCGAGCGTATAATCTACATTATTTGGGACACATAATGATAGATGACAAATAATAATTGCTCCAAATTGATTGCTCCAAGAAGCATAGCAAGAAGGAATATGTCCTTACCGTGAAATATTAGGGAAGTTTAGAATCGCATTAGTATTCCGGGCTTGTGTATGAAAAGTTATCATAGCAAAGATGATCGCTTAATCTTCCAATTACGGAGGTGGCAAATTAAAAAAAGGAGTCAGGCAGATGTAGTGAATAGATATATTTGGGTTTGGTTTCCGAGAAGAAACCAAACCGGGTATGGTTTCCGGGTTTAGTTTCCGATAAAGGCCTCCACTAAAATTTAAGAAGTCACGTTTATAAGAGCGGATTAAATATTAGTTGTTTAGAGGAGGTTTTCTCTCTGTACTTGCACAACAGACTTAATAGTGGAAAATGTGATTCACGGAAGCGAATGTTTTGATTTGGCCACACTGGTACTTAAAATACAAAATAGTTTACAACATAAGGGTGTGTGGGACTCTTTAGATCAAATATTGGTAGGTACTCAGGGGTAAAGGGTTGATAAAATAAATAAGTAAACATTGGTAACCTGATGAATGTGAGCAAAAGAAATATCTGTTCGAATCTATCGTTGGGTATATTAAATAAATAAATACTTATGGGATATCTTTTCCTGTCCTATTTAAAAATAGAGATTTCATAAACACATGTTCAGATAAGTAAATCATATAATTACAATGGGTTTTTGGTCCAAATATAAAATTAATATTATATAGACGCATTTGTATTAATTTCGGATTAATAATTTCGATATTGAACATAAATAAATAAGATTATAATTAACTGCAGTTTATTGCCCGTTAGGAAATAAAATATGGAAGTGGGGACTTGGTATTTCCTATATAAATATATTTGTTAGAAAGAGAAAACTGATACTTGGTCCCCCATATGCGTAACTAAATGTTGCGAATAACGTACGAAAGCATACACGAACACATCGTCGCTGGCCGCTGGTGCACATGCCAATATAATATGTATATTACATCTTCTAATTTCTGTTCTGCGCGTATTACATATTATTATGACACTATAATTTAATCTCCTGTGGGGACGCTAATTTGTGTGGAGACCAGCCCGAGTCACAACATAGTGTGTGGTGTGTACAAACTTCCACTCGTCCCGGGGCGGGAAATAAGCCATGACCGTGACTCTCATGTATAGAAGAGAGAATTTGATTCTGGCTACATGAAGTTAGTTGATGTCTTCGTGCAGCAGAGCCTCTCAATGTTTTACGAGTCCAATTCATCTCACTGGATAGAGTGAATAATATTGGCGTAAGCTACTATTGGCGAATACTATTGGCATTAGCGTCCACACAAGAGTCTAAATTATAGCATCATAATAATATGAAATACGCGGAGAGCAGAAGTTAAAAGTTGTCACTTAAGTAACAGCAGCGCGCGGTGTATTACAAATCTATACCTGTTCACTGCACCTTATAAATTGTGTAGTTCTGACAAACATGTCGTGGGGTTGGTGCCAGTCACTTGACAAAAGTAACAGCAGCGCCTTTCGTCATGTTACGCGTCATAATTAAATCCTAATAGACCTGAATCCTAAATCCAATTAAAATGTGGCTCATTCATAGTTCGGGTTTGAACCTGCTCGTCCCTATCACTTCTGATATGCATCATAATCATAATAACTGTGACATATTTTCCGTATTATTATTTTATCACCGCATTTAAATATTGCTTCACTGGCACCGCTATTTCTTTATTATACGCCGTTTTATTTTTATTATTATTATTATTGCACTGCTGCTTTCCTATGTACCATTTTGTTTTGATTATTATGTTTTTGTACCGCTTAATATAAGACCGCTTAAATACCATTTATTTAACCGTTGTTATACATAAATATTGACATTTGTATACTCTTGATACTTCACTCATTAGCATTAAGTTCAGTTAAATGTACCCTCAAGATCTTGGACACCTGGTTCACTTACCAACTGAAGCTAGTAAGTCCTCAGTGAGCGACTGAGGACCGAAGGAACACCATCAGCTCCGACGTGCGGTCTCAAGTTCTGACCTGACTCTGAAACTTAACTGGCGCCCCAGTAGATCTTTATGAAGGCCGATTTATTCTATAATTAATATGATATTTGTTTGCGACATTATTGTGATAATCGCTAAGGCTTCCCATTAGCAGCGTCGCGAGTGGGAGTTTCGTTAGCACATTAACAATGTAGGTCGCAGTTTAACCTACCATTTAACTCTTGTAAATGTGGCTGATATTTCAACCAATCTTGAAGTATCTGTATCTCTGTTTTTGTGATTCCACTTTTTCGATATTGCTCATCTACATCGGCATATGGAAATGGCATTTTGATTTAAAACAAAGACTGAAATTTGACGATAAAAACAATTTGAGTACGTAATGCAAAAATATAAGCTTTTATCATTATGTAAATAATTTTCTGATCTTTCGTATATGAATGTAGGTAACTATAAGATATCGGATTCATTTTTTGAAGATTTCATTTTAATAAGTCTAATTTATTTAAAATAAAATGTGGCCATACGCTAATGTAAGAGGGATTAATAAATAGCTTATCACAAATCATAATTTAAGAAGCAATATTTTCTTGGTTTAAGATGTCAACAAAGTAAAAATCTTTTAATTATTAAACGGTACAGGGTGTTTAATAAAAACGATCGATTTGGTTGGTAATTTGGCATTGTAATAAATTGTATTATTCTAAATAATTTGATTTCTGTATTCTACGCAACTAAGTATTCTACATAAAAACAAAATTAGAAAAGAAAATAAAATTGGAAAATTATACCTTTCTATATAAATCTAAATCTATTCATTAACAAAATACTTCTTCATTACCAAAATACAAAATTAATTACTCTTCCTTCCCTTGCGCTTATGCCCCACATATAAGCGAAGAAGGGACGGAAACAATTAGTATAAATCCCTTTCCTTTCCTCTGATCCGTTCTAAAAAAAATTTCATTATCTCCCTATACTTGCGTTCCTCACCAATACATATCCTCTAGTTTACAGCCACCTGTCGTTCATCCTCATTCCATTTCATTCCCATACACCAGCTCACCCAATGTTCCCATCTTTCATTCTCCAATCAACCGCTTTACATTTCCTATATTCCTCTTCATCTAATACTTGTTTCCCATTACCTCACTACCACATTTAAGTCTTGCTAGCATTCCTTTTCATCCATACTCTTCTCTTACATTAAATATTCAGGCATTCTCCCTTCCACCATCAAATATTCAAATCTCTTGTTGTATCTTTCCCTTCTTATTCTCTCATGTCTCTCTTGCAATTATATCCTTTAACCTCTGTTCGACCTCAAACTCATAACTTATCCCAGATGGATCCTCTCATACCATTCACACGGAGACCATCCGCACCTCTCATATACCCTTCTTCTTCTTCCACCCATTCATTCTCCTCTTCCTTCTACATACTTATTTACAATTCCCCAAAATTTTATTTCATTCAGTTGTTTCATTCAACAAACTCACACGGTGTCGATTTCTCCATGCCTAATTATCTCTTCATGTATCTCATTATCATCCATTCTTGTTCATTTCTCTCCTGACCCCTGTTACACACCATTACATTCGTCTTATTCACATTTATTTCCAATTCTCAAAAATGATTTTTTATAATTTGATCGAACTTCAAATCCATAAAGATTAGTTCCAACTTCTTACCGCTTATTATCTCCTGGTTCATAATATAGTTTAAAGTAACTATATTATCCGCTGTACTCGTTCTTTTACAAACCCTGACTACGTACTTGACAAAATCTTTTTATCCTTTAATTGCTCATCCAATTTTATACTTAACAATCACAGATGTTCATATTCAATCTATCCTCCATCTTATGCACCGGTATTACTTCTGTTCGTCTCCAATCCTTAAGCACAACCTTTTCTCCCATCCACACCCCATTCAAATATCTTGCCAGAACCCTCACTTGTTCTTCATTTAGATACATCCATACGTCTGCAGGCACTCTATCTGGCCCAGCAGAACTCCCTTTCTTTATATTCTTAATCACATCCTTCACCTCTTCCTTGCTAATACGTACTTCCCTAGTAATGCTTCCTATTACCACTTCTACTCCCTCTAACCTAACTGGTTCATCAACCTCATCTAATTGCATGTTTCCCAATCAGATAATTTTACCTCTTGACCTTCCCCTTGTTTCTCTTCTTTATATATCTCCGTATCTCTGAATCACTCGCAAACTATTTATACTCTCCTTCTCCTCCTCTTACTCTCTCTCTCTTTCCAACACCGACTTTCTTTTCTCTTCAAATCCTCTGTCGTCTGTCTAGACTCCTCCCATAACTTCTCACCACATCTTACTCTCCTTGTCACCTTTATTACCTATAACTTTACAATTTTCCATACACTTTTTTATCGTACACGTTTCCAATTCCTTTATCTACTGTTTTTCTTATTTTCAGTCCTCCTTGGATTAAATTAATCATTTCCCTCGTAGCTTTGAAATCCTTCCATTTTATTCTCTCCATACTGTCCTTATGTGTTTCTTTTTCTTTCGTATTCTATATGTATTCTTCTTCTATTTGCCTTAACTTCTCACCGCTGCTTTCTTCATTTGCCATATTTGTACACCACTCCAATTCTAAAGAAAAATGGTTCGATTCGACCCATTCTCCCACTATCATGCATACTAGATTCTTACTCGGCCTTTCGTTCATTACCAAATATTTAATCACAAAGCCTCTAGCATGCCCCCGAACCGTCATCTCACCCTCCAAATCACCTTCCTCACAACCTTTCGGAACCATCATATTCTCCTCACATACCCACTCCAAGAATGCCCCTACACTTACTATCTTGTCCTTTGACTTTCTCTCCATATATTCACCAGTTCTCCATATATTCTTCTCCCCAATTTTTACATTCCAAATCACCCATTATTATAATGTTGTCAAACGTCACACACCTTGCTTAGCTCGTCACTTATATCTCTCATAAACTCATTCAAATGCACCAAAACCATTAACCAATTTTCGCCTCTAATTATAAATCTCCTACATAACGCACATTCCTCTCTAAATCCTTTTAATTCCACTTCATTTATCCCTTCCCTTACACCATATATTAACCTACCACCTGCTCTTCCTTTTACATCCCTTCTTCTTGCTTCTTTCATACACCATGTAAAACCTTTAGAAAGCTTTTCCTTCATCTTATTAAGCCCACACCTTCTAATCCTTACCATTTCCTCCTTCCTAGCTCTCCTTTCCTCTGAGGTGAAAGAAAATAAAAATTCAAGTTTGGGAATGCTAGGGGAAGGAAGTTTATAGAATGACTGGAAAAAGTGAACCTGATTGTAGGTAATGGTTGTATGAGAGTAGACAAAATGGGGAAATCGAGCAGCAGATTCATGTTTATATTTGATACGATTAAGAATGTGACATGTATTATGAATAAAAACAATTAGTGTCTATCAAACGCTAAAAGCATTATCTTTTAGATCAAGCATAATGACTGCATATGCATTGCAATTGGTAAAATGAAATAAAGCAAAATTCATATAACTAAGGTACAATATACACTTCTTATGTAATTAGTAAATATCACGTACAACTTTATTATTGTTAGATTCATATATAAGATTGAGTAATTGTAGGTAATTCGGGGTTTTCTCTTGAGATTATTAACTAATAAAGAGATATTTGTTAGCATCTACACTGTGCATTTGATTTGAAGCACGTTGATCCAGCAAAGCTCCATAATGATTAGATTAGTTTGTAGTTACGAGCCGCAAAAGTGTATTTAAATACTACCCTCTTGTACAAAGGGAATAATGTTTAAACCTTCAGGTATCAGTAAGGCTATTCTAACTGAGATTCTATCTAATTAACATTCTCATTTCATATGTTCCTTCATTAAATGAATTCTCAAAGAATTCGATTCATTTTCAACGAAAACATAAAAGAGATCCTGTTAATAGAAAGTCTGCTAAACTAACAGCTATTTGGTGTTACCGAAGAAACAGGATACGTGCAATCATATCTTTTGGGTGGGTTGATTGCAAATTGCAAAAATATAACCACGCTTTCTCCTCTACCAACAGTGATATTTTTTTTACACAAAGATATAAAAGAAATTATTTTGGGAGCCGAACGATCTAATATTATTAGTTTCACTTAGTTTGTTCATTAAGAAACGCAGGACGCTAGTAATTAAAATCGCTCAATAAAATTGCTTACTGTAAATCGAGTTCAACATATCAGATGTATCAATGCGAGATGAATATTTATTATTTTATTTTGACTAAAGAAGCTGAATATATCAGTACCTTTATTTTATTCTTGTCAATGACTGTTATTCAATGTAATTAACTATTATTTTTAGAGCAAGCTAATAAAATGACCCTCACTTAAATGCTGATTCATGGTTACGTACACATTCAAAATAAAAGCTTTCATTGGAAAATAAATTTGTACTCAAGTTAATTAAACCATTTCCATACTATATTTTATTACATTGTTAGTCAACTAGTACCAGTTTAACTATTCCTTCATTATTAGTATAATTTTTTATGTTATTGGGAACTTTTTATTTTTATTTCTATATCTTAACTATATCTGCATTAGTACTTTTGCAACAGAATAAACTTTCACCGATACTTATCCTATTTCATTGAGTTGCTAAATTTATTAATCCTTTATATCTAATTAAATAAAATCTCAAAATTGTCCGAGAAAAATCAAACCCAACAGACGCGTTATAGAATTTTTTATGCCTATTCATAAGTTTTCAGGACAAATTTGGTTCTTCAAGATGAACAAATCATGATGCCGACAAAGGATAAGCAACATCGGAAGCAAGAATTATACATGAGATAACATCTGATAAATTTGATTAATCGTAAAACTCCTTCCCCTGAACTGATAGCTTATTTAATCGTGGGAACAAAGTTCGTGAATTTTTGTACGTGCAAAAGTTCAGACCTACGTTCATTTAGTATATAGGTATCTAAAAAACAATGGGAATCTGAAGTCATGTAAAGAAAAAAATTAATAATTGACGAATGGAGAAATACATCCGTTTATGAATTTTTGGTAGTCCATATGTAGTAAAAGTTTATTCCTACGGTACAAACCTCCGACCCGCCCATACCTTGACTTAATCACAGTTTTTACAACTGTCATTTATAAATCCAATATGGCTGTAGAGAGGGCTTTTCCCACCTGGAATTTGGCGCAAAATTTGAAATACACACGTCGGGGAGATTTGAATTTTAGTATAAGCAACTGGATTAAAAAATGTAATTAGATACTACCAGAGGCGGCAAATTTGTCTAAAAATGTACAAACGCTGTACAATAAAATCAAATCACGTCACTTGACAGTTTCATTTGATTTATACAGCTGGTGCATTAAGAATCCACTATGGCGGATGAGATGGTATTTCCGGCATCCGATGTTAGCACGAACTGTGAATTGCAATTATGTGCCGTAATGGATTTTAATGTATTAAAATATATTCGAATTGATAATGTATAACAAAACTAGATACTAAATAGGGGTTATAATTCTACAATTAGAACGCTAAAAACGTAAAAATGTTAAACAAACATGTTAACATTAAAATAATTAGAGACTAAAAATACCTGTCCCTAATAAATACCTGGCTCAAGATGACCAGACAAATCCCTCCGCACGAAAAAACCTACATCAGCACTCTGCATGGTAATCTCCAGTTAGGGGTTTCTGTGCAAACTAAATAGACAAAATATTGAAAACTCACATACCTGTAATAATCGCTGATATGATCTATACAATATTTACTTAGAATGAGGTAAATTTAAAGTATTAATATTTTATATTTAAAAATTTAACATCACAGTACTAAACTAGTTATGTATTGAAAATCTTTAATTAAAACAAAATTACTCCGTCTTTTTTAAATAATTACGAATGGAATATTTTATTTTATAATTATTCAATTTATTTTTCAATAAATATTAAAATTCAGAATTCTTTTAAATAATTTACTATATTCTAGAAATATCAGTTATTTATTACGTACATATACAGAATACGTCAGATTCTGTGGGATTGCATGTGTAGCTTTGCAATTTTTTTGTGCTCAGTCTATTGTTGATCAGTCTATACAACAAGAAAGAAAGTCCTAAAACTAGTAATATAATAACAGTGTTAAAGCAGGTGGGGCTGCTTTAACATGTGTGGTTTCGGTACTTTGTGTGTGTTTACCGGAACACTTAATGCACAGCGAATACTTAGACTGTATCAAAAATGACTTCGTAGAAAATGACATTACAACATTGGAATGGCAAAATGGGAAAAAAATTACAATTCCATACTTACAAGAGAAGGAAATTTCAAAAGCGTAGATGGGACCTGTCCATCTTTTATATACTGAAATTCAGTAGTTTGTATTTCAAAAACTTGATCTGGTATAACTGCCATTTTATTAGGACATATTTGGTATTTCAGTTGGAATTTGTATAGAAACTTTACAAATTCCATTTGTAAAGTTCCATTTGGAAACTTTACAAATTCCAAATTTTTGTTTTAGGAAAAGAAGTTACTGAATAGAGTTTAATATTTTTAATATATTTTCAATTTACGATGTATTGTTAATTTTCAATTTGCGCTGAATATAGTATGATATTTTTAATGTAGTTTAAATTTGAGGTCTATTTACAATTTACGAATATAGTATTTCATGTTTTATTTTAATTACGTGATTCATTGTATGTTTAATTTACACTACACTCACCATCAATCTCACATTATTCACTTATTGTGACGCATTTCGACTTGTCTAAGGCATTCTCAAACAGTGACTGACTGCATTATAATATTTGTTGCTTATCTTGTCACTTATTCTTCATTCGGTGTTGCCATGTTTGGTATATATGTTGATGTTCTTCATTTGGTGCTCTTGTTACGTATGTCTAATGTTTTCTTATGGTTACTCATGTAATAATTTGAGGGGCCTTAGTATGCTTTCGAATATAGTGTTTCCAAATATTATTGAGTACTAATATTTATACCATTTAATCATATCTTGAATTAAACAATATTTTTGAGTATTCTTTGATCAGTTTCCTTATGAACTTTTATGCTTTATGATATATTAACCTGGGGAAAATTAAATATTCTAGGTCAATTTTTTAACACTTTTTAAAATCCAAATAAATATGTTGAGCGTAGATAAATACTAGCCTGCATTGAATGGTATCCAATTTTACAACAGAATTTTTATATTACAGGTAAAGAGAATTTGTCAAATCATACAACACACGCGAATTATGCAAAAAGACAAAATCATAAATGCTAGAATAAATTTTTTTTTCTTATTTTCTTTGAAAATTACAATACTATTACTAAAACTACTAATTTCTAAAGTACAGGACCTACGTTCTTAATGGTTTAATCATTTCCAATTATTTGATTAAATTTTTCCATTTACAATTAGAAATATAGATTTCTAGTTTGACTAATATTTAGCTTTATTTTATTCAGTTGTAATATAAATTGTTCCAAAAATAATTTTTAATTAACTAAAACATTTCTGTTAGTAAATGAGGACTCTAAACATTTTGGGCACTTGTATGTGAATTAAATAATAATTCAACAGCATTATACAAGGCATTTATTAATCAGGCAATTCTATTTGAATTATATATACCACTTAATTCGTTTTTTGTGCTTTTCTTTTATTTTATTTTACGTAGATAAGGATGATGTAAATCTTCTGAGGCACAATAAAACACATTTAAGGCACTTCATTTTAAGGCAAAAATTACTTTTTGCTTTTTAAATAATAATAAAATCTTTGTTGATGTAAGAACAATTGTTCATAATACAAATAAATTTTTCATAATAAAAATAAAAAGAACTACCAGCTGCGAAAAGAAGGATAAAAATTCTAATCTCTCTTTAAAATAGCCGTACATATCTAAGATAAAAAATTACAATTCCATACTTACAAGAGAAGGAAATTTTAAAAAGCGTAGATAGGACTTGCCCATCTTTTATATACTGAAATTCAGTAGTTTGTAGTTCAAAAACTTGATCTGGTATAAATGCCATTTTATTAGTACATATTTGGTATTTCAGTTGGAATTTCTATAGAAACTTTTATTTTGTTTTAGGAACACTGAATAGAGTATAATATTTTGAATATACTTTCAATTTGTGACGTATTGTCAATTTTCAATTTGCGCTGAATATAGTATGATATTTTTAATGTATTTTCAATTTGCGATGTATTTACAATTTAAGAATATAGTATTTTGTGTTTTATTTTAATTACGTGATTCATTATATGTTTAATTTACACTACACTCATCATTAATCCCACATTATTCACTTATTGTGACGCGTTTCGACTTAACTAAGGCATTGTCAAACGCCTATAAGGCATTGAACGCCTATCTCAATTACATGAGCCTGCTGTTTATACGCGTCGCGCTGAATGTATAGGGCAGCGCTGAGCGCATAATTGTCTATGTACATACATCGCGCTTCACTTCTAGTAATGTAATGTGTGGTTATTTATTTTGAAAATATTTAAAGTGGGACTAGCGTACGTTGGCATCGGGGCATGCATTTCTGGAGTACTGATGTTTGTAGCTTGATATTGCACACACATTCTACACCTCTATGAGGATGTGCGTAAACTGCTGTTGCTACACTGTAATGATTGGAGGTTACATGGGATAGTTAATCATGAATGGTTGGCTGAGTACAAAACTAAGTTTGTGTGATGGATTTCGTCTATAAATACCGAGACTTTAATAAGATTTAGTTAGTTTTCCTAATTTGGGTTCTGACTAAAATATCGAGCAGTAATAGCAAGCACGAGCACCACCCAGCAAGTATAGCAGCACCAGCTCCAGTACAGCTACCGTCGCCAGCGATTTAACGCTTTTGGTAAGCGATTTTACATATCGTACACTGATTTACTGAATTGCTTGTATATTTAATAGCTTCGTTTCTCTTCCTACTCCATCACCAACCCATTTTTTATACAAGTAGAGCGTATGCTTCTACCTGTACGGATCAGGGTTAGTTGTAGTCACTCGGCAACAGTAACACTATCGTGCATCGTGGTGTTACGCGCTGGTGTAACGCGCTGTCTTCCTTTCTACACCACTTACTACAGTGTATAATTTTAGCCTCTCGGCATCGTGGTTAGTTTTAATTACTTGACAATTCTAACACAAGCGCACATTGCAGTGTTACGCGCCTGTAGTAGACTCCTAGGCATCATACCTTCACCGTTATTCATATCGTGTAGCTACATTCACCCACGCCCTCCGGTTGTATTATTGACTCTTCGTAGTACATGCTATCCGCATTATTACTGTTTCATTATTTTATCACCGTACATTTGTATTGCTTTACCGCTTTTATTTTGTTTTGTAATTATTATTACCATACGTTTGTACTGTTCTACATGTACCACTTAGCTGTATTGATTTGTTTATGATAGCGTTCATCCAAAGATAAACAGGGAAATTTACTAAATACAATTTTCCATTTAATTTTTATTAAAATAGAGGATTTAATTATTTTATAAATGTAGCTAATTTAATTAAGATTATTATTATTTCTTAAATTATTTCAAAGCCATTACCGTTGAATTGTTATTATATTAATTTTAATTTTTAAAAGATTTTTAAAAGATAGTCAAAACAAAATCCAATTATAATATATAGCATGTCTATGATACATTTCGCAAACATAGGTATTTGAATAGACAGACAATGTGTAATAAACAAAATAAAATATACATCGCTGATATGCATTTTTTTAGTCAATAGAGATCAAATAGTATTGCTAGATATTCGAAACTTATTTCATGGAACTCTCAATTTGTTATAAGATAGTTTCTTTTAATATCTAATTTAATCATTCCGATTATTCTTCGAAAAACGTGGGTTTTTATCATTTTGAACATAATCGTCCTTGTTTTTAATCTATTCCATATATTTTGTTAATTAATTATAAGAATAAATGATTTAAATTTAGCGTCATTATTAAGTACCACGCGTCTTATTTAACCTAAGTTAATATTCATGAGTAACTGTAGTTAATCTCAAAACATTATGCATTGCTCTAAATCAGATTAATTTTTATGTATTTAATTAATTTTTTATTAAAGTAATTACCGAAACTATTAAGAGCATATTGGTATACTAAATAACTCTAATTTATAGGTACATCATGAATTTATTATTCAAGTTCAAGTTTTCTTGTTTAATTAAATTTAATCATTCGCTTTGACATTTTTCCAAGCTGCCACAATTGCGGTAGATTCTTTATATTTATCTCGGTAGATCTCAGTTGGTCAGATTCAATCGCTATTCTTTATTTGTTAAGCACCATTGTTGGGTCATTAATATAACTTAACATTTGTTTATTACTGACATTCAATTGTGCATTTATATTCTTTATTTATATTGTCTTTAAAACCAATAGACGTTATTTTCTAAAATCATTAAAAGCTGATTTAATAATTAGCGGCTAGAATGTTTTTCAGTTGCCAACAAGAACACCATCACCTGGACTACTCACGTACTCGTAGCTGCCCGTGCCCTCAGTAAGTCGGATGTGAACCGCTGGAACAGAAAGAGCGCTTCCAACGTGCGGCCTCAGATGAAACTGACCTGGCGCCCGAGAATTCATACTTCCGTTGTATTCTGCAATAATATATTTGTTTGCAACAAATGTGACAATCGCTGACTCTCCATTAGCAGCGTGGTGGACAAGAGTCTGTCACAACGTCTACTGTATCAGACAAAACTGATAAATATTTTATTGATTTTATGAAAAGAAACTATCGGAACAAATATAGGTTTAGAATTTTCCATGGCTCGTTGTCAGATGTCAGCAAAATGGATTGCAGATGAAAACAAATATTTAATAGATATGTGCTTCGATTACTAGATAACGTATTAGCAGAGCAAGAAGATGAAGCACGGCAAAGAACCTGGAACTCCCTGCATGTCACCATCCGTGGCACAATGGGATTACAGTTTCTTCGTGACTTGCATATTTTGTAAACTTACATAATTCCTTGATGTATACTTAATAAATATTTACGTTAGCGTTTATGATTCCTTTTAGTAATTTCTAATTAATGTGCTTAGTAATTTCTTCTTTTTAGCAATTTCTTCTCTAGTGTGATTTAGCTATTTATTCTAGTTTTTTATAAACTTACCTAAAAATAATTAGAAGACGTTCTTCATGAGTAATCGCCAGTCTCTAATTAGTGTCCTTTTTACGAATGGTAGGTGCAATAACTTGAAGTAGATTAAAATAAGGTCTTTATTCACTTAGTAAAATATTTTCAGGGTTGACTACAATTAGCCACTACAATTAGTGAATACCTCATGTTATTTTACATAAAGTGGTCGTAACCAAGAAACGCCAAGTTTGTCTATTTTATTCCTTCCGTCGTTGTTTACCACGTTTTTCATTACCGAGACATATTCTTATAACAGTTGCTGATTGTATAAAAATAAGTTGTTGTTATGTGTAAATATGATCAATACTATATCTTTTCTTGCTTATTGCTTAGTGCTGAGTGCTTGTGTATTGCTAATTCCATTGGTGTGTAATCCGCCTTACGGACAAAATATCGCTATCAGTTACAAAATGTAGTTGAGAAAATTACTTGAAAATTTAATCATACTCATTGCCAATAGATTGCGTTATTATGCACCAAAAGTGCCGGGTCACACCACTCGGCGCGGCGCTATATTGATTTGTGATGCCGGATCACATAGGCCGGCGTGGCAGTGGAGGATCGTTTTTCTATCGCGGTATATGTTTGGAACGCGATATATCGCTATGTCATTTAAAAAGAACTTGTTCTCATTTCGAATCTATATTATATCGAGTCCATAAATAACTTTTTATCAATTTTGTTTTTTTCTGCTAACCCTTTTTAGATAGTTCATTGAAAACTAACTTAACAACGTAGATAAAGATTTCTGCTCCGAACGCACTAGCGTAGTTTTCTAACTTCTTGGACAGATTTCATGGATCTACCGTCATGGACGTATCAGACAGCTTCTCATGGAAGAGAATACTTGATTAGACAAGCAAACAATATGTACAGCACTAGCAGCCGCACATTTGCACACAGCCCGCATAGTCAATACAAATATCGACAGAGAGAGATACTCAGCCAAAAATATGGATTTTCATAGTTCAAGTCATTATGGTTGCATAGTAGAAAATATGCATGAACATCAAACGATTTCTACACGATAAGCGGTTGGGATTTACTGCACAGACCACTGGCATACGGCACTGATTTTTCATATCGCACCGACCTGCTTGCCGTTTCGGACGCAAAACGATGATGATTTCGATTGTAATAAATAACGTACCATTTTCTAATATACGGAGGCAATTTATACCAATCGATTTCTACACGATTTCTACACGATTTTTCATTAACCGATATTTCTAAATTAGTAAAAATTATATACAGTTTGATTTTATATATTGGCTTTTCTAAATTTTTAGGTTTTTCATATGTTTTAGGATATCATTTCTGTGTCGTTCTAGACGATGGTTTTTTTCTATGACAAACTCTGTTGGCATGTAGTTTGGTGAGCAGTCATTCTAAAAACAACAAGATGTAATATTAGAATAGAGTATGATATGTCAAGGAAGGAAAGAAACATCCAAAAAAACATAAGCAAATTCACGATAGTGGGTTGGAAGTAGGTTGGAATGATTCAAAATAGAGATTAAGAACATGTCGATAGGGGAAATGTTATGGGTTTGGGACGATAAGTGCGAGGGTTTAAAGAAGAGAGAACTGATAGGGAATTTGTAAGAAGTAATAGAAAGGGAGGCAATGATTATCAAGGGGGAAATAGAGTTTAAAAAGGAGGAAAAGTGGGAAGTTTTTCAATGGGAGGAGTGTAATGCGGAGAAAATAAGAGGAGGAACGGGATAAGAAGTGTAGTGGTGGAGAAGGCTATGGCAGGAGTAAGGAGAAGGAAGGTGTTAAGATTATGATGGAAGGAGAGAAGATAAAAGATATTGGAGGAAGTAATAGTGTAAACGGATGGAGGGAATGGAAGACAAATAGGGATAAAGGGAGAAGGGCAATGGAAAATTGGGGAATATGTTTCTGGACGGAGTAATGTAGGCGAATGGTAAACAGTTAGAGGTCAGGTAGGTGGGTCGGTTTTGGATTCTGTCATTATGTGTGAGGGTGCGGAGGAGATTTTAAATTGCATGAAAGTAGGCGAGAGCGTTGAGTCTGACCACTTTCCCATTGAGTGTGAATGGAAGACTAGAATGCTTTGAGAATGGGTGATAGGAGAGAATGAATACAGAGAAAAGGATGAACGGACTATGAGAGAAGGTTAAAAAAGGGATAGCCGACAACCTGAGTAAAGTGGAATGGGCAGGGGTAAGTAGTATACAGGATGTGATTAGAGTGGTAGAAGGTTCGTTGGTAAGAGGAGGAAGTCGAGGAAAAGGAAGGCAGTGGAATATATGGAGGTTCATGAGGTATGTTTAGGGAAGAAGGAGTAGTGAGAGAGATTTTGACACGGCAAAATTGAGTGGGCGTAAAACGAGTGGAACATAGAGAAGAACAGGATTATTGAGGGAAAAAAAGAGGAGGAGGTGAGTTATATAAGAAATTAAAGGGACGTATGGAGCTATTAAAGACGGAGGAGAATGATCCAGGCGCAAAAGAAGGTTGAATGATGAGAATGGGAGAAAATTTAGAGGGGAGCAGAATGAAGTAGCAGAGCTTGATTAAGGTTTGGGGAGAGGTCAGTACCCGGAATGAAGAGGAATTGAACGCGTTGGTGGGAGGGATGAACACAATTTAGTCGAACACTAATTAGGGCAATAAAGGATTGGTACGGATGAACGAAAGTAAGAGCCAGAGTGAATGGTAGGGTTGGTTTGAGACCAGCAGGGGGGTTATGCAGGGATGCGCCCTGAGCTCATTTATTTTTAACAAATATCTTTTGGGGGAGGTATTCGAGAGAGGACAGGCGGGTGGGCTGAAAATTGGGAGGGAGAAGATATAGTCTATGAAGTACGCGGATAATATAGTTTGTATCGCGATTAATGAAATGATTAGAAGACTGAACGAATACATGGATAGACGGAATTTGGTTGTGCGCTTGGGATAAGACGAAAGTAATGGTGCGTAAGAAAGGCGGTAGAGAGTATAGGAAAGATGTGTTTGAGATAGGAGGTCTGAGGATTGAAAGGATGAAGACATCTAGATATTTAGGTTTTATATTAGCCCAAAATGGATCATGTAAAGATCACCGAATACACATTGACAAATGTACACACTTTATAGCGTCTATAGTAGACTTGATAGATTGAAGTAAGGCAGTCTCCTAACGGTACAGTGAAAAATGTTCACGCTTTATAGCGACTATAGTAAACTCGATAGACTGAAGTAAGGTAGTCGAACTGAATTGAAATAGTTA
>WYDF02257296.1:0-19730 GCA_009867245.2 Adranes taylori
TATATAATTACTTTGGAGTTAAACGTATGCATCAATACTGAACTTTAGATATTTTGGAATCATGAGATTAGTTGGCATATAGATACATGTAAGAGACAACAAGAAACTTGCGGTAATAGATTTTCGGTAATAATGCTTTGTGTACATTATATATAAAAAAAAAACAAATTGCCAGCCCGGTAGTGCAAGATGCTAATCCAGTTTTTTTTTACTGCGTTCAGTCCGAATTATTTCCAAATTATTAAAAACGAATCTGTCGTCGGTAATGGGCCTATACGGCGAAATGTGCCGACAATAAATAAATAAATACAGTAGATGAAGAAGAAGAAGTATAAAATATGAGGCCAGTTGCGTTGGAGCCGACACTTGAAGTGGATCGTGTCGGGACTACTCCACGTGAAAGTTACTAAAAATATTTGTATTATTTCTTGAAATTTATTAATCTTTAAACATCGTATCAATCCTTCAATTATATTCTTTAATATTTGTGATTAATGCTGTTTTGTGTGTTTTTGTGTTGCTACATTCTTTTAGACTTTTTTAAACCTTTTAGTTCCATAGTGTTTTTTATTTTATATAACTTTTATAAACTGGTGTCTCAGACATGCTTTTACATATTTATGTAAATTTTCATTTCATAAAATCGGATCCATCATTTAACGTGAAAATGTGCTTTTAAAGGTTTCATAACCCGTAGTGAATTTGGAGTTAACGGTTTCGCCGAGCTCTAGTCTTTACTTCTAATAGTGATGTGAAATTCGTGCACTTTTTTTTGAACCACGGAATATTATAACATTTAGTGTTTTTTATAGCAGTGTTTTTCAGTCGGCGATAGGTCCTTTGATGGTGGAAATAGGCTGACTTTAAATAATGATATACAAAAATAAAAATATGAGCTAGCTATATAAAATTTCATGGGCCAATGGGGCGAAAGGTGCCGACAATAAATAAATACAGTAGAAGAAGAAGAAGAATAAGTATAAAATGGAGGCCAGATGTTGGTAAAGCAATATAAAATTTGTAAGAAGGTATACCGCGACAAGGAAGGTACGAACCACTTGTAATGAATCACTGGCAATATAGACGGTATAACAGCTAATAGATCTATCCTTCCCGACCTGCTGCTTTAAGCTAATGGGGTCTTTTCATAGTCAATATGCAATTTTCGAGATGGGTAACCAATTAAATTAATAATAAATATTAGTTATATATTTGTCGTAAAAATAATATTCATAATTTCATAAAATATTAACTGTTAATTTTATTATCTAAACTCTTTCTACATTTCAAGATATAATTCATAACAATGCTTTCAATCTTACCTTGCGATGCTAACACGTTTCTGTTAGCATTTTCTGATGAATAGGATCTTAGAAAGTGCATTGTTCATAAATATAATACTTCTTTACTCAAAACTACAAGTTCAAGTTGCGTTATGTTAAACATTTATTAAGACAATAAAATATAGCACAAAAATATGTTAGTCTTCTTCAGCCATTTGCATTTCCAAACTCTTTGCACCTTTTCGTTGATTGATTTCATAATTAACTAGTTTTGTTTCGTTGACTTTTTTTACAATCGGTTTCAAATCGTTTAGTATTTCGAGACTCAATCCGCTGTCCAATGGCAAACTGAATCTGGGATCAGGCTCACAAAGCAAAAAATCATCAAAATCGATATCGCCTCTTTCATTTGTAGTACTTTGACTAGCAACGAATTTGTGGTACGCATTTCTTGCATTTTCAATACTTTTAAACTCTGTTATTAACTGCGTATCATCGATATCTTGTTGAATGAGAGATATCTGACTATCTAATGTTGTTTCCGTTAGTGATTTAATTTTATTGAGGGTTTCTTGATATTCTTCTTCCTCCTCCTCTTCTTTAATTCGTTTATAATTATCTCTGATAATTTTGTTTAGTTTTTGTTTATCTTCCAACGTTAGTAAACCAGCTTTGCTTTTATTTAAAATATCTTGAATTTCAGCAACTTTGCCACTTTGTTGCCAATCTCGATCGTACTTATCAATCAAAGCCGCGTACTTTTCCTTGTAGTTGGTTGTAAAAGCTGTTAATTCTTTATGAAATGTTCGCATTTCATCGTGAACTGTTTTTAAGCGTTCCTGCATTAGTAAGCAATTTTTCTCACCTTCGCTAATATCATCTGACAAAGGTTCTTCAGATTTCTTCGATAATAACTCGTACGGTTTAGACACCGATATCTTTAGATAATTTTTATTATTCTGTTCTAGAGCCATTGGTTTTTGACCTGCATTTTCTTTACACAACGCATACTGCGTATTTTCTTTCAAATTTTCATCCACTTTATTAGTTTTAGGTTTTCTGGAACAGAAAAAAATACAATATCCATAAAACATGCAAACTTCTCATTTTAGTACAAAAAGGTTTATTATTTATGTAATCGTACACTTAAAATAAGTACGCTTAGAACATAAAAAACAGATTCCTAGGACTACAAAGAGAAAACGAGGAACAGCCACTAGAAGGCCAGTGGAGCCAATTCAAGCAAACCATGAGAGAGACGTGTGCTTCAGTGTTGGGATACAGGAAAAGAGAACGCAGATCATGGATGTCTGAAAGAACATAGGATATTATATAACGAAGGAAAGAAGCTAAGATGAACATACAGCAGGGACACAAAACATCGGCCACAATGGCATAGGAAGGAGCAAAGGAAGTCAACGAAGTGCAAAGAGAGATAGGAGAAGACTGATGGGTAAAATGACTGAAAATGCGGAAGAAGCTGCAATACAAGGAAACAGCAAAGAACTGTACTTGATTACCAAACAGCTGTCTAAAAGAAAGTTAAACCACAGGAAACCAATAAAAGATACACAAGGAAACCTTTTGATGAATACCACAGAGCAGCTTAAACGATGGGGTGAATTCTTCATGCACCGACCTACTGCAGTGAGCCAAAACCATCAAGAAGAGAACCAAAATGCAAAGCCTCTAAAGGTAGATTTTAACCAGATCACTAGAGCAGAGGTGGTGACAGCAAAAAGAAGTTTAAAAATGGCAAAGCCCCAGCTATGGATAACATACTTGCTAGTGCACTCAAGCACGACGTTAACCTGACAGCAGAAATGATGCTTCATCTACTAACCCAAGTGTGGAACACCGAAGTAATGCCAGCTGATTGGAAAAGTGGGGTGCTCGTCAAACTACCTAAGAAAGGGGACCTCACCGAATGCAACAACTGGAGAGGTATAACTCTTCTATCTACACGAATTTTTTCGTGTATTCTATTAAATCGCATCAGGAAAGCACTGGATGGACGATTAAGAAAGGAGCAAGCTGGATTCAGAGAGAGCAGATGCTGTAGAGACCAAATCAACAGTGAAGCAAACGTTTGAATATCAGTCGCCCCTATATCTGATGTATGTCGATTTTGAAAAGGCCTTCAGCAGCATAAACCGAAATAGTCTGTGGCCAGCGCTAAGAAATTGCATAGTCAAGGGACAAGTACAAATATTTCACGATGGAGAACTTTCTGATGCATTTGGTATAAAAATTAGAGTAAAACAAGGCTGTTGGCTCTCACCTATTCTATTAATAAAATCTGGACTACATAATGAGGAAAGAAGTGGCCGACGGAACTAAGAGAGTACATTGGCGACTCACAGAGAGATTTGAAGTCCTCGACTTTGCAGACGATATCTGCCTCCTGACCCAGACTCACCGAGATATGCAACCAAAATGGAAACCTTAGAAACTTAAGGAGCGAGAATTGGGCTCAACATCAACAGACCAAAAACAAAAGAGCTATGAGTTATCCCCACTAAGAATAGCCCAATTCTCCTCCACGGAGAATTGAAAGAGTAGAAACCTTCTGCTATCTAGGGAGCATAATTTCAACTTCTGGAGGAGCAGATGAAGATATTGCCCAGCGAATAGAGAAGGCGAAAGCAGATTTCGCCCAGATGCGCCCGATATGGATGTCCAAAGAAATATTACAAACAAAATTGCGATTGCTGCAGTTGAATGTACAATCAATACTCTTCTACGGGTGTGAGACGTGGAAGATAACGCCCAGACTAAATCAAGGATTTCAAGCAACAGTGAATTGATTTTTGAGGATCGCCATAGGAATCCGATGTCTTAACGTAATCTCCAACGAAGAACTCCCAGGGAAGGATAAGACCGGGAAAACCGCGACATACATGGGGAAGAACTGTAGAGAACGAGGTGGCAGAAATCGGCAAGTTCTGGAACGCAGTCAAACCTATAACAAAGGACCGAACCCGCTGGAAAACTCTCACAGATTCTTAGGCTCGTTGGAGAAGTACTAAACGAAATAAGTCAAGTAAGCCACAATTTGTACTAAATACAAAAACGTTGCCTGAATAAGTGTGGATCATCCCGGACTTATAACTCAGAAAGGATCCAGATCTAAGGCAGTCAGATATCTGAGGACTTACCAGGTAGCTGATATCAACAAGGTTCGTAACCTGTTAGTAGCAACAAAATAATAGAGAAGAATGTGAAATTAATTAAGGAATATCATATAAGGGATTCAAGATAATTCAGATAAAACAAATTCCAAAGAAAATAGAAAAGATTAAAGGGTGAGGTGTTACGAATAACGTTTCGATTCTGAAATGCTATGTGTTATTTGTTTTCTTTTAGACGAAGGTTACACGATCAATCTGGCACTAATTCAGTCCGTGACTGGCCAAACTATCAACAAAATGAACGTGTAACCGGACTCTGATGAATCGAATTGACGAATATTTAAATATTTTTATCAGTCATGGTAAGATTGCTAATCATGTCTTACCATGGTAAGACCACACTGCTAGTGTAGCCGCAATTCCACCAGTCTTGATTGAATAACAACATCAGAAAGTAGAATATAAGAAGCCAAAAGATCCTTCGCTCGTCAATAGTTTTCATCGAATATAGGTAATTTAAATGAAAAACTAATTTCGTCATTGGCAACAGCTATGAATGATTGATATTTTTAGGTAATACCACATGAGACATCAATTACACATGAGACGCTATCTGCTTATACTTCTCATGGTGAATGAAATTAAGGAGCATGTAGTATAGAAATTAAGACGTAAAATGATTGGTGAGTTTTCTCAATTGGTACATTGTATCTACGAGATTAGACAGTAAAAACATATTGACAGTCTACATTTCTATATAGTGATTTTCCAAGATGAAAGTTGGAAGTTTACTTAAAATGAACAAAAATAAAGTATAATTGACTAACCTTTTTGGTACAATATACTGTTCAAGACGATCCTCTTTTATATCCCATTTAAGCATTTCCTTCAAATCTTCACTATATGTAGAAGCATCTGGTGCAACTAGTGGCTCACGAGTATGCTCAAATATTGATTCAGTATTTTCCATATACTCATCATTATCGTCCAATTTATATCGACCGAAGTGTTTCCCTTTTTCCATAAAGTGGTGGGCATGTCTTGAACCGGAAATACATTTTGCATACATCATCCTATCCAAATCTAAAGCATCGTAATATTCTTCATCACTGGTGCTACTATTATGATCTGAAGCCTCATCATTTTCTTCACATACAGTTCTTAAATCCTTTTCTTCTTTTTTTTGAGGAGAATCGTATTCCTCTTGGGATAATTTAAGTAAGTATTTATTAGGATTATCTTTAAATTTCCTAATCTCTTCTTCGTTTTTTATCACTTGGGTGTCAGATGACAGTGGATCAGTCTTTATAGTGTCATTTGATTCATTATTGAAGATTAATTTATTCAGGCATTTATTATTTTTATTCAAGTCGTCAAAAGGTTTTTCTGATATTATATCTTCATTGAAAGTCTGAATACTATTAGGCACTTGTTTTTCTATCAACTGTTCCGCATTCAACAAACGTTTTTCAATATTCATCATTGAACGTGTTAAGCATTCTGCACTATCTTCAATTTTCTTACACTGTTCTTCAAACGTTGGTAAATCATCTTTAATTAACATTTCTTTTGTATCAACATGCGTATTTTGATTAAACAAACCATTAAGATTTATGACATCTAATTCATTTCCCGCTTCAGAAACAGTAGAGTCATTTATGTGTCTAGTTAATATGGGTTCATCTATTTCAAATAAGGAGCATAAATAATAATTTTCCTCAAATGGTATGTCATTTTCACTATTCATGTTAATTTCTTTATAATCATTTTTATTATCTTGATAGTTAAGTTTGGTATTTATTCTTTTCATTTTGATACTGTTTGTAACGCCTAATTCTTCATTACACAGAATTTCCTTTCCTTGAGAATCTACAGATTTATTGACAATCAATTCGCTCATTGGAGGAATTATTAGCTGGAGATCACTTTTAGAATCCGAATAGTTTTCGTCATTATTAATTTCTTCTATTAGACAGGTTCCTGTTGATTGAATACTTCTAGCTATAACCGTATTGGAATCGAAAATATAATCGGGTGAATTCATATTTCCATATTTGTTTATCTGCATTTCATGAATCATAACATCACTTTCTGTACGTATTGCTCCATCAGTAATGTCTATAATATTTCCATGCTGCTCTTCAATATTTTTGATAACGCTCTTCGTTTCGCAAGCTTCAATATGTTTTTGATTTTGATCTTCTAATAAATTGTTTACATGCGCTGGTGAAGATTCTTGAGTCTCTTTCAACTGATTACTATCGATACTAATTTCCTCAATTAGACTATTTCTGTTTGGTTGGGAATATCGTTTAGCTGTTCTTGGGCTATATTCAAAAATATGTTCACGATAATCTCTATATTCTTCCGGCGGCACTTCTCGATCGCGCATAAAATCATCATCTCCTATTGTCTCATTTTCATTTTCACTCTCTTCTTCTTCTACTTCATTGCCGGATGTGAGTGTTTCTTCTTCGCTCATCTCTTCAACATCTTGTATATTTCCTCTATCTTCCGGCATGCCCTCATAATAGACGCCTCTCATTTGCTCATGCATTTGTTCACCTTGCAATGACATATCCAATTCACTTTCCGATTCATATACTGATGTTCCCATACCAGAATCAGTTCGCTGCAACTGCTGATGAGGGGCTTGATTTACTTGCACAGCTACACGTTCGTTGCGTAGATTTATAACAGCTGTAAAAAAACATTTTTACACTAAAATTACACATTTCAGTTATTAAAAATGCGTGGACGGTACCGCCACCCCACCTTTCATATACTGAAAGTCATATGTGTTATTAGATTTTGCATAAAACAAAGGTTCATCTATTTAGTTTTGACTGTAACCTTATAACTCATATATTAAATTCAATTAGTACTATAGTTGTTTTGGGTAATAATCGATTAGCATAGAAACCCATAGCTGTAACCATGCTAGAAAAGCATACTTAGGATATAATATTTTACCATCTTAGAAAACATTATTGCCTGCATTCAAACATTTAAACAATAATCAGAATTTAGGGGAGGGGTTAACCAAGTTCAAATCGTCATTTCATTCCAAATTTACATAATACAGACAAATTAAACACAAATATTCCGGTGTGATCAGATATGTGTGATCAAATATTCAGGAGTATATGTGTGATCAGTTTGGACTCCTCCCTAAATAATAATTTAGACCCGCTACTGACAGGAATTATGTGTATCTATATTTTGACTTTCGGTTACCATTGTAACCAATGGTAATCTTTGGAATCATAAGAGGTGGACCCTTCATATGGTATCATTTTAAACAGAATCACAAAAGTTATTAAAATATGGAAGGTGCTACTTAATCGTTTAAAACAAATTAAATTACTCAAAATCGGTTCATTTAATTCTCCACATTGGCAAAATTGAAGTCCCTTAGCTTTACATATGTGCTCTAAGTTTCATTTTTTCAACTTTCGTACGAAGCGAGATTTCAACTTTCATAGGATTTAAGGTAGTATAATTTTTTCAAGGTCAAATAACTTCCAAGATTACGTTTCTTTTTTTTTAAACTCTCTTAATCGCTTAAATATTAAACGTACTTTCGATATAAAAAAATCGAGAACCGTTTTCGAGAAAATGAGCCGCAAAGTTTGCAAAACAAAAAACACCCTGTATAGCTTATATAATAAAGTTTATGCGATGCCCTACCTTTTATAGTTTTTGAGATATAAATGTTACATTTTAAATGTGGCAACGTTGGGTTCTATAGCATTTGGAAGCATGGGAATAATTTCATTCGAGGCAAAATACAAGGTACTTAGTATATGAATGCAAAATTTCAGCCTCCTAATTTTTAAACTGAATTTCTAAATAAAAAACTCGCATGACAAAAACAACTTTTCGGGAAAAATTGTGTGTACCTACTTGCTTACCTAATTTCATCGAAATCGGTCTAATAGGTTAGGAGAAATTCTTCAGCGTACATACAGACACGGAATAATACGCTTTTCTTTTCATTTTTTTGAACAAGTAAAAGTTTTGAAAAGTTTTCTGCGGTAAATTGTTCCTTATGAACCCCTCTTTGAATTACGTATAAACGAGTTGGAGTGATATGAATACAAGAGACGCACTAAGGTGAAATAAAAAATTTTTTTCAAAACATGAATCCTATATCTTTCTTATACCTATATGAAAGATATAAAGGAGTTAAATAAGTGTAGGAAACACATGGTTGGTATCATAGTTGGATATTACTTGATTATATTTTAGTGATTACCATTTACACTATCAAGAATTTTTTGTCTCTCTCTATCATTCCATCTTTGTCTTTCTGCTATTTCTTCTGCTACGCCACCCCGTTCCCTGAAAGCAAATGCAAATAAGCATAAGTAAGACCCTATGTGTCATCTTCATTTGTCAACAATGCTAATATTTTTGATAAAATAAGATTATACTAATTATTACCAGGCTTCTGCGCAAGCTCTATCTCTAGGAAAAACCGGTCTATCATCCAAATAATGCAAATCTTTCTAAAAAAGCAATATATTTAATGTAGATTAATTCCGTTACACAAAAAGTTATTTTAAGAATTCTTTTTTTTAAGTGGAAGGAGCTTAGGAAAAATTTAGAATTCTCTGAAGATGTAACCTAATGTCAAAATGTTACATGTTCAATTCTCAGTATCAATATTTATTGTAGAGTAGACCTCATCAAATCAAGCATAAAGTGGATTATCTTCACGCACAACGTTGATCATGAATTTAATCAAAAAAGAAATTAGGATGACTAATTCAATTTATGGAAATAATTACACTAATCAAAGAGAAAAGGAAATATAAAAATACAAACATGGTCATAATCAACTCAAAAGACAGATAGGGCATGAAATCAAAAAAGCTAAAGAGCGCTGGTTTGGAAGAAAAATGTGATACCATTAACTCACAGAAGAACATAACATTAGTAAAAAAACGATCTGAGAGTGTTACAAATACCAGAACAGGAAAAGAATACGCCAGAAAATCGAAAGGATCCTGGCTCGGATGAAATTTCCATAGAATTCTAGATGAGGAAACTGACGCATCTAAGAAGATTGTTTAACGAAATATTTGGGGAAGCACAATTCCCAGAAGAATGGCTCAAATCGATATTCATAACCTAAACCAAAGAAGAACTTCAAATCTTGTGATGAATTCCGGTTAATTAGCTTGATGAACTATTTGCTTAACGATCTGAACATAATCTAAACAGAACTTACAAAAGATGCTTGGAACAATTAGACAACACACAATTTGGTTTCAGAGGCGGAATTGGAACCAGAGATACGCAATGGAGAACGGTTTTGAAGTAGAACTATCATTGCTCCATACGCAATGATAGTTCTACTTCAAAACCAATGAAGTCGGGATACAGAAAGGCGTCAGGCAAGAGGGGTAAAATTGGAGGCGAGGTGATAAACACTAGGGAGTATAAGAATTGCTGATGATACTGCTATTTTAGCGGAAAGCATAGATGATCTACAAAATCTGGTAGAAAGTGTCAACAGAGAAAGTCAAGCAATTGGATTAACAATTAATATTAGAAAAACAAAATACATGGTCGTATTAAAAAGGCAAATATCGATGCGCGCCTTACTCTTGAAGGGAAGGAAGTAGAACGAGTTAACAAATATAAAAACCTAGGTGCTACAATCAACTAACAATTAGACCAGAATGCAGAAATTAAAATAAGGATCGAAATAGCTAGGAAAGGGTTCATAAAATATGCAACGATGCTTACTAAGAAAAACCTGAACATTTCAATTAGATTCAAGATTCTTAAAATGCTATGTCTGGTCTTTATTATTTTATGGAGTAGAGTTTTCTGTTTTGCAGCAGAAACTTTGGTCTCATCGAAAAGGAAAGAGAAATGATGTTTCTAACAAAACAGTGGGTTTCCTAGTAAGAAGTTTCCTAGTAGTAAGTAGTAAGAAGTCTGTTCAAGAAAAATGTTACCAATAAACGTAAAGAGAAATTTATGGTATCTTCTACTACTCTTCTCGGCAATAGAGTTCTCGAAAAAGGTGATCAAATGTAATATTTATCCTACAGACTTTGCCTGTCAGACACGAATCTCGTACTTTAACATTGCCAAATGCCGACAACTTTCTGTTTCGTATTGTTTTTATCTTTTATATTATTAAATATAATTATAGGGTGCCAAAAAAGGGTAGCTCCATTTTTTTCCTTTTGCTATGGGACAAAAAAGTGTAATTGCCTAGCAATTGAAAGTAATAAAATAAAGTTTGATGCGAAAATGAAAAATATCATTTAAGTTCAAATTTTAGCTTTCCTGAAAAATTTGTAAAAGTGGAGCTGCTTTCTTTGTGCACCGGTGTCTTCACCTGCACATTATAGATTTCGATAAATTGAAAGTTAACGATTTAGTCTGTCATTTTTACATCTTTTTTCCCTTATACCCTAGTGGGTAAAATAGAGAAATCTGTGGAGACAAAACAAATAGCACTCTGTGCGTTTCTTGACATACAGGGGGTTTTGATAACATCTCGTATGAAACAATAGAGGTAAGAGCACGCAAAAAGGGTTTTCTAGAACCGACAATTGCGTGGATCAATACATTGCTGTAAACCTGGAAGGTAGGTGCACGCTTGAGTCAAGAGATATTAGGATTAGAGCGACCAGGGGATGCTTCCAGTGGGGAGTTCTGCCCCCGCTGCTTTGGTCCATTGTAGTTAACGACCTAATAATACCTTAAAAAAGGCTGAACATCAAGTACAAGGGCATAGTGCTGATAGAACAAGGCCAACACGACACGACGGTACAACCAAAATGCAAAGTGCTCTAAACATCATAACAAAGTGGTGCAGAGAAAATGGGCTGAGCATTAATCCCAACAAATTATAATTTAGACTCGCCACTGACAGGAATTATGTGTATCTATATTTTGACTTTCGGTTACCATTGTAACCAATGGTAATCTTTGGAATCATTACAGTTGGACCCTTCAAATGGTATCATTTTACAAAGTGACTGTTGTACCATTCACGAGGAAGAGGGAACTAAATCTAGGGTCCTTCGTCCTCAGTGATACGGCGGTTACGATAAGTTGGAAGGTTAAGTATTTGGATCTAATCTTGGACCACAAACTGACCTAGAACGCACATTTGCAGAAATTACAACAAAGGCTTCTGGAGCTAACTGGGGCAATGTATACCTCTCCCACTTCTACATTGGAGGCGCTCACAGGATTGCTTCCCATGCACCTACTAGTGAAGAGGGAGGTATTAAATCAGGCCACAGCTACCGCTAGGACAACAAGAATGAAACCTGGCACTCTTACAGGACATTTAAAAATCCTCAAAGAACCGGAGGCGGCACTACTTACAGATTGTAGGTGGGATGACATGCCACTAAAGTTCAACTTTGAACAACTATTTGTAGTTACCATTCCTACCAGGGATGTTTGTGAAAATGGACCTTCATATGGCAAAGGTGCGTTGAAATGGTATACAGATGGTTCTAAATTAGATAGTAATGGGGCAGGAGCTGGAGTGTATGGAACAGGGGCTAGAGTGTATGGCCCTAACTGTAGTATGTATGTATGAATGTATGTAAAAATATTGTAAATATTGTTTCTTCTATCATTGACTAATTATAGTTAATGGTGAATGCTTTGGTTCACAAACATATGTTGCCTCAAGCATTCACCATTACAGTATTAGATATCAAGTTGAATTGTTTCATTATTTACGTTCTAATATTTATTACTGTTGTATTTGAAAATTAAGAGATTTAAATCAAACTTACACATGTCAATATCATTGTCTTTCTATATGATGGTATTCTTTTAATTGCAGGATTTCCCATCAGATTCAATACTCGCAATGATCTCATTGCGCCAGCAACGCGTACGATAAGTGGATCATCGATATGATTGTTCGATAAATCAAGAACGGAGATCTCATCTAAAGAGGCTAAATGTTCAAATTCTTCCAAAGTTTCAATATAATTATGAGATAAATTCAATGATTGCAACATTTTATTTTCATCTGAAAGTATAATAATTCCGATTGGTAGAAGTGTGTCGACACACATAAGTGTGTTCTTCGGTATTTAAGTCAATCAACCTTTAATATCAATAGAAACATGAACAATACATATACACCGTTCGGAAAGACCATGAAGGACATTTGCTACTAAATATCCAAAATTGTTGATATACAGTTAAATCGTAGACTCCCTTATTTAGTGATGTATTTTATTTGGGCATCATTACGGAGAGAATGGGAGGGGGGCTTAAATTTTCTTTTTTGATGATAACTCCTTGCGAGCGGGCGGGATAGATAATTTCGGCCCTTTTTATTTATTTATTTGTTTAACGAGGTCACCCCCTTTGCAACTGTATAAAAACATTTATCTTATGAACCAGTACATAGAAGCAACAAATAATTAGGAGAATAATTTATATAAAGCAAACAACTAACAATAAGGAAATCATCAATGTAATGACGCTAATGAAAAAGGAATCGAGAAATGTATCATCATCTGTTATCTATTATCATCCCCTCAATGCTCTGCTATAAATAGTTTTAATGAAGAGCAGAATTTGATCAAGCAAAGCTTTGAAAAGAAAAATTTCGGTAGGTAGAGTATTATATAAACGTGCCATACGTGGAAGAGGACTATGGTACACGTAGCTCGTGGAACAGTGTCGCTCCATTAATAGGGTCTTGTTTCTAGTATGCCTCTGAGGTATTTTCAAGTAGATTTTGGAAAGGCATTTACAAGCTTATACAAAAAGCGCAAGTCAGTATGATTTCTTCTGACCGGCAAACACGTCAAGTTCAGGGCATCGGATATTAACACATCGTTCGTTTCTCTGGGGAAATCCAATTTATACTTCATAATGCCTAAAAATTTGTGTTCTACCCTGTTCAATGACTCGAATTGAAATACTCAATGAGGAGACCACACTATAGAAGAACTTTCGAGAATAGGGTAATAAACCCAAGTATTTTCAAACTTATTTGTTACATTATATATAGATTAGGATATAATCATGGTTTTTTTTTTGTTAATTGATATTACAGCACATTTATCAGTTTTCAGGGGTAAGCAATTAATGATGAACAAATTAAAGACTATAGGGCCACTGTGAGTACCCTGGGCAACCCCGGATGTAACCTTAATTGTGGAAGAAGTGAAATCGTCAACTTTCACATACTGTTCCCTACCAGACAGAAAGCGAGATATCCAAGTAAGAATCTTACCATGAATCCCTACAGCTTTCAACTTGGAACATAGTATTTCGTGGTTAACCCTATCGAAAATTTGTGTAAACCGAATGAACTATTTTTTATTTTCAAAGGCTTTCAAATTGTAATTTTGATAGGATAATAGGTTAGTTTCAACCTATCTACCGAGCGTAAAGCCATGTTGTTTATCGGATATAATGTTTCTTGTTTTCGAAAACATTAATTTAGTAAATAGATAGTCAACAATTTTTGGAATGGTCGAGTAAATGGTTACACCTCTATAATTCTCTATATTGGTCCGATCGCCACTTTTAAATATGGGAAACACCACACTGCGATTCCAATTTTCAGGAAATATACCTCATTCGAGCGAACAATTAAAAAAGAATTTGCAGAAGTCTCGATAATGTATTTACAATTCTTAAACGTATTTACAATTTACAATTCTTAAACATTTTTGCACCAACTCCATCCGGGCCAGTGAAATTAGAAGAATCAAGATTTGAAATGGCTTCAAGTATTTCGCCCGAAGTTAAACTAAGCGAACTAAAATCGACCGGGTTATAATGAGACAAGTTGGAAGTGATTGGGCCATTTGATATATCACTTGTAGATACGGATGGGAATTAATCGGAGAAGGCATCGTCTATAGATTGGGAATCAAATAGATTGGAGAAAAAACATGGTATCAGGCAAACAATATTCATTACGGCAGGTTCGAACAAATTCCCTAAACTGATTGGAGTTCACATTCAGTTTTTCTGATATATTTGAGTTTAAACTCTATAATTAGTAACTAAGTCATAATCGCCCTGCAGTTTAGTTTTTTGTAAGCGGTGTGAGCCTATTTCTTCAAGCAAATTAAACATCTCAATTCCTTAGACACCCAAGGCGCAAAGTATTTGATTTGCGTGTAATAAGGGACACAAAAGTTTGAATAGTATAAATCAATTTAGAATAAAATATTCCGGTAGCAGCGTTAACATCAAGATCACTTAATAATGCACACCAGTCGATATTAGCGAAGTAATCATTGGTTGAGTCATAATCGGAATGTTGGAAATCTCTGTACTTGTATTCATTCTTCAGCATATGGTAGACAGTTTAAAAACTTGATATTACGTTCATTAATCGCTATGATGTGTGTCATCAAAGATTGGATCGTCGACTTTGACATTTGTAATAGACTCCATATTAGTGAACGCTAAGTCTAAGAACACGCCTATCGGATTCGGAACTATGTTTCTTTGTAGTAGATTTAAGAATGCAAATCCCTCGATCATCCCAATTGCACTACAATTACAGTTACTATTTCCGTCATTAACAGTCCTGACATCATCATCCTTCAACAACCATTTAATATTCGGCAAATTATAGTCAACAATCAATAGAACAGATAGATGTTTATTCTTTACTACCAAATCCTCAAGACTACAAACATGATCCTTGTAGATCAGCTCATTTGAATTTGGAGGAATGTATATTCCCCAACAATAAAGGACATTTTTCCAATAAGAATTGATATAAATAATCGTTCAATATTTGTATGCAATGGAACTAGTTTGCGCGTTTTATAACTTTTTTTGACCGCAATAAGTATTCCACCTTCACGTTTTTGAATTTTACTTTCCGGTCAAAAAACTTGGTGAGTGGGGAGAGATTTCATTTTGCTAGTTACTAGTAGAAACCTAGAGCAAAATGCGAATTATCCAAAATTTTTACCCAATTGATCTCAGTAGGGGTCTTTTTTAAATAAATAAAATTCTTTATTCACGGATTTACCGCCTTAATTAGAACAATAAATACAAATAGAAATATACACAGATGTAGTTTTCAGAGCGTGTCAGTAAAGTACACAATATTCAAGATATCATTAGTAATATATTAACAATATAACATGCATCACAATCATATAAATGCAATGAAGATCGTTAACTAGTTGTTAAAAAATTTCATTATTACATAACAAAAATACAAAAAGAAATACATTATTACAAAACTATAAGACTTTGCATATTATAGAGCAAGAGCTATAATTAAACGAATATTAATTAAGATCAAACATCAACAACTCCACGTATTATTTGAAGACAAAAAGAATATGTTTAGTGCTCACTTTATACTTTTTAAATGAGGTTTAAAAAAATTGTAGAATTCTGTGATGATTTACTTAGGTTTTATTATTCGATTTAGCGGACAATTGTACATATAATTAGTTATGCTAAGATTTTCCTGACATAAGGTGTTCTATTGAAGGAATCTGGTTGCATTTGAATAAATAGCATTTGATTTCGAGGAAGGCTTAACTTGCAAAATGGGTAAGTTTACCATATTGCGGGGGAGGAGGGCTTAATCTCACTCTAAATGCGCCACTGCTTCCGACGACAGAAAAAATTCTGACAGGATAAACGATTTAAATTTTAAAATATTCAATTATGTTTTGCTTAAAATACATTGTGCATTTCTTACCTAAATTTTCAATTTTTCTAATTTGATTGTAAGACAAATTAATTGTATTCAATTGCTTTAATTTTTCAAGATTTTCAATTTTTTTAATTAAATTATAATGCAAAAACAGACATCGTAAATTTTCCTGCTGATCTAATCCACTTATGCGGTTGATACCATTGTTTTCCAGCCATAAACATTTCAAGCCTGTATATTCTTCTAAGTTTTCAATTGTAGAAAATCCTTTAAAATGTAAATAAAGTACATCATTCAGATAAGGTGTTGTATAAAGTTTATGTTCTTTGCAGTGTTTTCGAATGAATTCCTTTGTCATTCTAAAAGAGAATTATCATAAATGAAAAATACCTTTTGAATAAGTCTAATTTTACCTTGGAGCTCGCCATATAGCATTTTCAGTTTCGCCGTTATTAAAATTTGTTGCATTTTCAACTAAAGTTGACATATTTTACCTTTTAATGATCTTTTATTACTATTACAATCAAAATTATATAAAAACTTGTGCCAATATCGATCAAACTTTTTTATTTATCCAAGCTTACTGCGTTTTCAAAGATTTCAATTTTAATGTTCCCGCCAAATATAATTAAGGATGAAGCGAGAATATTTGAACTTGTTCAATTTTATCGCTTACGAGTCGTCATTTGAGGTGTATTCCAATATTTCTAGTATAATTAAAGTAAAATTCTAGTAAAATTAAAGTAAAGTAAAATTAAAATTTTCTATTTACTAATTATGGATTTTGAACATATAATAATAATCGTGTGTTTAGACATATGGCTTTGTGTGACCAAACAAGCAAAAATTTCCAAAATTGAGTCCAGCGGAAAATTTATGGAAACTGTCTCATGAAATAAAAGAGTTGAGTAAGTAATGCAGCCCTCTTACAGTATGTTTGATCAGAAAAAAAGAAACTGTAGGATAAAACATGAGGAAAAATGTAGATTTTGTTTATCGAGAAATAATTTTCACCAATCGATTACGTTAAAAGATTAATCGTAGTGTGGTCAGTTTTTGTACGAGGAGGAGTGTGTGTGGCCGCCTTTATTTGTGTAATATAATAAACACAATAACATTATTCTGTTGTATAATACGATTGAAGAGAATAAAATATGAATTGTGACGAAATTAATTAATTAATCTTAACACATTAGCTACCAATGCTATTGCAACGTTTTTGCTTTGTGGTACCATATGTATCACCTGTGAACAAACATCTTAGGATATCTACAGACCAGGTGTATCACCGGTGATATCGTGCAGTATCACTTTTCATAAATTATAAAAAATGTTGGTATATAAAAACAGAAATATAGGATATGTCAATAGTAAATCTCGATCATTTTTAACAGCACGAACTCTTATAAATCTGCCATTTCTCAATTTTAAGCTGGACGTACACCTACCTTAAAAATGGTTAAGCATTTATTACGAGCAGGGGGCTTAAACTACGATTTAATTCACTCGATTTTTAGTATGTACTAGGAAAATCTCAGACTTTACTTCATATGATAGTAATTACTATTATATGACCGAAGTAAACGCTTCATCTTGAGTGAATACTCAAGATAAGGTTTTCATGAATAAAATATCATTTATTAAACGACAAACAACATCTAATCATATTGGTGAGAGTGAGATGGGCATACCACCAGTCGGCTTCACTTCAGATTCATTGTTTTCCCTCTAGTTCCGTATAGTATAGTTAAATGGTGGTATATAGGTAAGTGTCATTTAGCTTTGTCATGTAGGAGCGTTGTCACGTTATAAATAACTTCCCGTACTTTTACGGCGCGGCAATTTGATCCAAACGCAAATGATTTGCCAGATGATTTCAAACGGGCCAATCTTTCCTAAGGTAAAGAACGTGTGTATATGGCCGCTTAATAGTGTACAGTACGTTTGCAGCTTTCCATTTATTATTTATTTATTTATCAAAACTTTATTTTCCTCTTCAAAAAGCTTTATTTTTTATAAATTTCGTATTGGTAAATTGCTTGGACTAATGCTTGTGAATGCGTAGCATTATGCATAAAGGTGTTAAAAGTTGGAACTAAATGAAGTTTAATTGTCATTCTTTGAAAATATCGTAGCTGTGTAACTTTATCCCCTTAATTAGTATCTGAAATTTTACGCGGGTGTTATTTGTTTTTAACAATTTTATTAGTCAGTCGTTGTATTAAAAATCGTACATTTATAATAAAATCCAGTAATTTTTACAGAAAATCATTCATAATGCCCTGTGAGATGATAACGCTTCAGTTGGGCCAGTGTGGTAATCAAAGTAAGTATTCTAACATAAAGATTTAAGGTTATGTGTATAAACAAATTTATAAATAACTGAATTTTAGTTGGTTTTGAATTTTGGAAGCGTTTATGTGCCGAACATGGCATTAATCCAGAAGGTGTATTGGAAGATTTTGCAATAGAAGGTATTGATCGTAAAGATGTGTTCTTTTACCAAGCAGATGATGAACATTATATTCCAAGAGCTGTTTTGATGGATTTGGAGCCTCGAGTAATCAATACCATAATGAATTCACCATATTCAAAATTGTACAATCAGGAAAATATATTTTTATCGAAAATAGGTGGTGGTGCTGGTAATAATTGGGCATGTGGTTATGCACAAGGAGAAAAACTCAATGAAGAGATTTTTGATATTATTGATAGGGAAGCTGACGGTTCCGATAGTTTAGAAGTAATAACATGTGTTTGTTTGCAACGTAATTATTATAAAAGTTTTAATATAATTTTAGGGTTTTGTTTTGTGTCATTCAATTGCGGGTGGAACTGGTTCTGGTATGGGTTCAAATATTCTTGAAAAGCTTTCAGATAGATTTCCTAAAAAGTTGGTTCAAACTTATAGTGTATTTCCAAATCAAGATGAAATTAGGTATGATAATTTGTTTTTGATATTAAATTGTGCTACAGAAGTCCTACATTTTTATTAGAAATTTGTTTAGAATTGGAATATATATTAAATTAACAATTTTCTGAAATACGGAAGTTGAATAAAAATCTCCCCCCTTCTCACTTTTTACGTAATCAATTACTATACCACCATTATATTGTAACTAACGTTCAACAGATGGGAATTAATTAAAAATCAAACTAATACACAAATTTTGAAGTGAAAATCTTTATTCTTCAATTTTTATGGAAGTAAAAGGACAACCCAATTTTGCAGCTCATCTTTTAGTTTATTTTCTCTTCTAAAATATGCTATCATCGCGGGCACTAGCAGATAATGGAGATACTTACGAGAACTAAACTACTAAAGAAATAAAGGAAGAGGTGAGGTCAGTCGAGATGACTAAATGTTATTCAGGTTAGGTTACATTTTTAAAGATTGGGATACTAAATGTAATGTATTAATTTTATAATATCTATTTATAATTTTTTATCAATTCCACGTCACAAATGTTATAAATGTGTACAACCCTATGATTTTGATTCTAGTGACGTTGTGGTTCAACCATACAATTCAATGCTAACTCTGAAACGCTTAACTGAATCCGCTGATTCCGTCGTTGTATTGGATAATACAGCATTAAACAGTATTGCAGTTGATCGATTAAAAATACAAAATCCCACATTTACACAGATCAATAGTCT